>JACWES010000152.1:727-20776 GCA_025688845.1 Cucumis hystrix
CCAATTTTATAAAAATAGGTTTATTTGGTCCTTGAGTTTTCAAAATGCACTATTTTAATTCTTGAGTTCTTAATGTTATATTGGAGACTCTCAAAACTAATTTTTAGAAGAAGTTATTCTACCTTAAAAATGTATAAAGTTATATTGGGGACTTTCTAAACCAATTTTTATAAACTCAGAGACTAAAAAGGTGCATTCTATTTTTCTAAACCTAGGGACTAAAAATGTACATTTTTAAAACTCAGGAACCAAACACATGTGTTCTTCAAAACTTGGGGAGTAATATTCCTAAAAAATTTAAGATAGTGCCAAATGTCATTTATCATGTGAAATAATTACGATTTTCATTTTCATTTGAGGAATGTGCCTTCAAATTTTTTCCATTTTATTTTTGAACACTAACAAACATACATCAACTTTTGACTTCCATAATCCCAAATATTTTTTATGTATATTCTGAGATCATATTTGAAATTCTCCTACTAGAGAGCTGAAATTGCTGAATGGATAAATCAAGGGGGAGGCGAGGTTGTTGAAGATCACATGCAGCAGAAAGTGCACTTCACTGTCGAATGTCATGGTGGGATACCAAGGAGTACAGACGTTCATAGTACTTATGTGTCAAGTCATTGGGTTCGATCATGTTTAGAGGTAAGCTATAATTAATTGTCTTATTTATAGGTAAGCTATAATTAATTGTCTTATTTATGATTTCTGTTTTAGAGCTCTGCTATTGGGTTTTGTTTGTGTTTCCCTTTTTGGACATAAAAGTCCACACAAGGTTGAATTGCATATTTTGTTTCATTTAGCCACTGCAAGTTTGGATTGTGTTTGGGTTGGAGCTTTGAATTTTGAGGGACTTTAGTTTTGTGTTGAGCCACGCTCTTATAATATGAAGGATGGATACTATTTTTTCCAAAACCAAACGCACATCAGTTTTCTAAGATTACAACAACTGTTCTCCCAGCGTAAAAAAAGGTATCCTCAAACCAACCAAAAGAAGGGGAATATATGAGCAAGATTTATAGTTAATAAATCATCAAAAGTAAATTAGAGTTGGACTCGAGAACTCTTGCTGATGTATAGGAAAAGCAGACAAGGTATGGGAATATAAATTAAAACAACCTTTAGATGAAAAGGGCTGCTACAACTGATCCTACCTCAAATGGAGCTACCAAAATATAGGACTTGAACCTCAGTCTCCTCACTCGCCCGTTGTTCTCGGCAATGTTAAAGTATCTCAATTCATAGACATTCATCTCCTTGTTCGAACACAATTCAATTTTGCCTTTGTAACTCGGTTTTTGAGACCTTGTGTCTTGTATTTTCTCAAAGCTAAAACGAAAAGAAGATGTTGGCAATTCTACTATTGAAGATGGGACTGTGGGCATATATGATGGCTTTAGTGAAACACAAACGGAGTCTCAGGTGTGGCCATTTTTCTTTTTGCCAACTATAGCTCTTATCAATTATAGTAATTATTTTTTAAAATTGCCACCATTTTCGTCAACTTGATTACAAGAGGATTAAAGAACGAACTACAACTCATAGGATTTTTTATGGAGTAGGAATTAGGGTATTATGGTCAAATTCTTAATATATTAGGATTATGATTAGTTTCTTTTATTAATTAGAATTAGGATTAGTTTGATTTTAATAGAGTATTTGTCTTCTTGTATTCACAAATTTAAATATTAATAAAATTCTCTCATTTGGTCTACACCAAATTAGTATCGGTATTAGAGCAACCGTTTGGACCAACATTGATTGCCATCGGTGGAAAATTGGGAAACTTTTCGTGATGCTGATCACAAGAGGGAGCTTTGTGAGTTGTTCTCATTCCTAAACAACACACATTTATCTGAGGGAACCCTTAAAATTAAAAAAAAAAAAAAAGAAGAAAGAAATTCATCCTAATTTTGCGTGGATGCATTAGTACACATCAAGGAAGACAGCTGTGAAGAAAAAAATATAGTAGTTGGCTAGTTGGTTTAGGCAAGAAAGTCCAATTTCCTTCGAAATGAAGAATTGGAATTTTGATTCAAGTGATTCAAAAGAAAATTTCTAACACAATAATTTCGCTTGTGCTTGATTTTCTCAAAGAACCTATCATTATCCACATTTGAAGTTTGGTTATAGTGATTCTAGCAATTTCAACAAAGATTCTAATGCAGTTTGGAACAAAATAACAAGAATGGACGGTGGTAAAAATATCAAGATAGATGGAACTTGTCTTGATGAACCTTTCTTAACAAGAAGTGGAAAACTGAGAACATGAACGAAGAAGACCTACCCAAATAGCGATAGGAAGAGGTTTTAGAGAAAAAATCAAGAGGCAATTGGAACTCACAGGAGCGGGACACAACATAGTTTTTCAAACTCCAAGATTCCAAGAACTCATCCAAGACGTTCAAAGCTTTGGAAATTTCCCATTCAAAAGGGAAGGCGATAGACCAATCCGAGTAGGAAGGCAATATTTTCATAAATATTATGACGAAGTCCAAGAAGAAAGACAAGAAGATAAAATCCACATACCTTCATTCCGTGGCAATTCATACTTAAAAACTTTTCTTGATTAGATAAAAATGTTGAGAACTTTTTTTGATTATATGTATTGAAAGGGAGACAAACAAACACACAACTTTACGTGGAAACCCGATTACTGAGGGAAAAAACCACGATATTTTTCTTATTATTTTTTGATAAATGATACAATAGGTATAAGGGAGAATAAATAGAATATACAAGGGAAGAAAAAAAAGGAAAAGATTTAGGAATTAAGGAAAATATTCCCATAATCTTTCCATAAATATTTTAACCTTAATTCCTAAATCTTTCCATAAATATTTTAAGATTCTAACACTCCCCCTCAAATTCGTGATGAAGATCCGACAGGACTTTCTGGAGTCATATTTCCTCACATATTCCCAAAATCAACTTTATATTTGGCCTCAGCGCTGCTTCTAGCCACAACTCTTTGCTTTTTACTCCTCAAAGTTACAAGATTGCCCCAAACAAAGCCATCAGTGGAAAATTGGGAAAATCAACAACATATCTTGCCTAATCCGAGTCAGTATATGCCTCAATGGTCTTTCTGTCTAATTTTTTAAACATCAGTCCTTTATCAAGTGGTGTTTTCAAGTATGAATATTGTTGACAGCTTCCATGTGTTTCTCATAAGAAGCGTGCATAAACTGGCTGACAACACTCACAGCAAAGGAAATATTAGGACGAGTATGGGATAAGTAAATCAATTGACCCACGAGGTGCTCATATTGTTCTTTATCAACTTGAAGTTGATCATCAGAGTTTCCTAGTTTACACGTGAATTCAATAGGAGTGTTAGCAGGACGACATCCAAACATACCTGTCTCGATTAGCAATTCAAGGGTGCATTTTCTCTGAGACACGAAGATATCCCAAACTCAGTTTTCTGTCCACAAAAGCCGAAATGTCGAATAAAGGACCCGATGCTATGACCCAGAAAGAAACCACCAACTTAGAACAATGTCAAAGGTCCCGAAAGTTCACATCTAACTGCTGGGTGGCCCCATTCTGAGTAATATTAAAGTTTCTTGAGCACAAAAGCCGAACAGCGATGACCCAAACTCAGTTTTTTAGTTCCGTTCCAAAATTACGTCGAAAAAGGGTCTATGCTATGGTCTAGAAAGAAACCACCTAGCTTAGAACAATGTTAAAGGTCCCGAAAGTTCACATCTAACTGCTGGGTGGCCCCATTCCGAGTAATATTAAAGTTTCTTGCCCACAAATGTCGAACAACAATGCCCCATACTCGATTTTTTAGTTACGTCCCAAAACTATGTCGAATAAAGGGATGATGCTATGACCTAGAAAGAAACCACCAAGCTTGGAACAATGTCAAAGGTTCCAAAAGTTCACATCTAAATTCTGGGTGATCCCATTTTGAGTAATATTAAAGTTTCTTGCCCACAAAAGTCGAACGGCGATGCCCAAGACTCGGTTTTGTAGCTAAACTACGTCGAAAAAAGGGCGGATGATATGACCTAGAAAGAAACCACTAGCTTAGAACAATGTCAATGGACCCGAAAGTTCACATTAAACTGCTGATTGGTCCCATTTCGAGTAATATTAAAGTTTCTTGCCCACAAAAGTCGAGCGGCGATGCCCAGACTCTGTTTTTTAGTTTCGTTTCGAAATTACGTCAAAAAAAGGGCCTATGCTATGGCCTAGAAAAAAACCACCCAGCTTAGAACAATGTCAATGGACCCGAAAGTTCACATCTAACTGCTGGGTGGCCCTATTCCGAGTAATATTAAAGTTTCTTGCCCACAAAAGCCGAACAACGATGCCTAGATTCAGTTTTTTAGTTTCGTCCCGAAACTACGACGAAAAAAGGGCCGATGCTATGGTCTAAAAAGAAACCACCCAACTTAGAACAATGTCAGAGGTTCCGAAAGTTCACATCTAACTGCTAGGTGGCCCCATTCCGAGTAATATTAAAGTTTCTTGCCAACAAAAGTTGAACGGCGATGCTCCAGACTCAGTTTATTAGTTTCGGCTCGAAACTACGAAAAAAGGGCTGATGTTATGGCTTAGAAAGAAACCACCCAATTTGGAAAAATGTCAAAGGTTCCGAAAGTTCACATCTAACTGCTGGGTGGTTCCATTTCGAGTGATATTAAATTTTCTTGCCCACAAAAGCCGAACGACGATGCACAAACATGGTTTTTTAGTTTCGTTTCGAAACTACGTCGAATAAAGGGACGATGCTATAGCCTAGAAGAAACCACCCAGCTTCGAACAAATATCAAAGGTCCCGAAAGTTCACATCTAACTGATGGATGACCCCATTCTGAGTAATACTAAAGTTTCTTGACCACAAAAGCCGAACGGCGAAGCCCCATACTCGGTTTTTTAATTCCGTCCCGAAAAAAGGGACGATGCTATGGCCTAGAAAAAAACCACCCAGCTTGGAACAATGTCAAAGGTCCCGAAAGTTCATATCTACCTGCTGGTTGGTCCCATTCCGAGTAATATTAAAGTTTCTTGCCCACAAAAGTCGAACGGCGATGCCCCAGACTCTGTTTTTTTAGTTTCGTTTCGAAACTACGTTGAAAAAAAGGTCTATGCTATGGCCTAAAAAGAAACCACCCAGCTTATAACAATGTCAAAGATCCCGAAAGTTCACATCTAACTGCTGATGGCCCCATTTCGTGTAATATAAATTTTCTTGCCCACAAAATCCGAACGGCGATGCCCATACTCAGTTTGTATTTCATCCTAAAACTACGTCGAATAAAGAGCCGATGCTATGTCTTAGAAAGAAACACCCAACTTAGAACAATGTCAAAAGTTTCGAAAGTTCACATCTAACTCTGGTGACCCTATTCCGAGTAATATTAAGTTTCTTGCCCACAAAAGTCGAACGGCGATGCTCCAGATCGTTTTGTAGTTTCGTCCTAAAATTAAGTCGAAAAATGGATCGATGCTATGGCTTAGAAATAAACCACCCAGCTTAGAACAATGTCAAACGTCGAAAAAAAAGGTCGATGCAATGGCCTAGAAAGAAACCACCCAGCTTGAACAATGTCAATGGACCCAAAGTTCAAATCTAACTGCGGTGGCCCATTTCGAGTAATATTAAAGTTTCTTGCCCACAAAACGAACAACGATGCCCCAGACTCGGTTTTTTAGTTCCGTCTCGAAAACTACTAAAAAAAGGGTCGATGTTATTGCCTATAAAGAAACCACCCAGCTTAGAAAATGTCAAAGTCCCGAAAGTTCACATCTAACTACTGTTGGCCCATTCCGAGAATATTAAAGTTTCTTGCCCACAAAAGCCGAACAACGATGCCCCAAACAGGTTTTTTAGTTCGTCCCGAAAATGCGACGAAAAAGGGCCGATGCTATGGCTAAGAAAGAAACCACCACAGAACAATGTCAAAGGTCCCGAAAGTTCACATCTAACTGCTGGGTGCCCCATTCTGAGTAATATTAAAGTTTCTTGCACAAAAGCCGAACAACGATGCCCAACTCAGTTTTTAGTTCCGTCCCGAAATTACAGGTATGTATAAAAGAAACCACCCAGCTTGGAACAATGTCAAAGGTCTCGAAAGTTCACATCTAACTGCTGGGTGGCCCCATTCCGAGTAATATTAAAGTTTCTTGCCCACAAAAGCCAAAAGGGATGCCCCAGACTCGGTTTTTTAGTTCGTCCGAAAACGTCGAAAAAAAGGTCGATGCTATGGCCTAGAAAGAAACCACCAAGCTTAGAACAATGTCAAAGGTCGAAAGTTCACATCTAATCTGCTGGGTGGCCCATTCCGAGTAATATTAAAGTTTTTGCCCACAAAAGCCGAACGCGATGCCAGACTTGTTTTTTAGTTTCTCCCGAAACGTCGAAAAAAGGCCCGATGCTATGGCTAGAAAGAAACCACCCGCTTAGAACAATGTCAAAGGCCCGAAAGTTCACATCTAACTGCTGGTGGCCCATTCGAGTAATATTAAAGTTTTTGCCCACAAAACGCGAACACGATGCCCCTAGACTCGTTTTTTAGTTCCTCGAAACTACACGAAAAAAGGGCGATGCTATGGCCTAGAAAAGAAACCACCCAGCTTGAACAATGTCAAAGGTCCCGAAAGTTCACATCTAACTGCGGGTGGCCCATATCCGAGTAATATTAAGTTTCTTGCCACAAAAGCGAACGGCGATCCCAGACTCGGTTTTTAGTTTGTCCCGAAACTAGCGAAAAAAGGGCGATGCTATGCTTAAAAGAACACCCAACTTAGAACAATGTCAAAGGTCCCGAAAGTTCACATCTAACTGTGGGTGGCCCATTTTGAGTAATATTAAAGTTTTTTTTTCCAAAAGCGAACGGCGATGCCCAACTCGAGTTTTTAGTTCCGTCTCGAAACGTCGAAAAAAGGCCGATGCTATGGCCTAGAAAGAAACCAACCGCTTAGAACAATGTCAAAGGTCCAAAGTTCACATCTAACTGCTGGGTGGCCCATTCGAGTAATATTAAAGTTTCTTGCCAAAAAAGCCGAACGGCGATGCCCAAGATCGGTTTTTAGTTCCTCCGAAACACGTCGAAAAAAAGGGCGATGCTATGGCTAGAAAGAAACCACCAGCTTGAACAATGTCTAAAGGTCCCGAAAGTTCACATCTAACTGTTGGGCCCATTTCAGTAATATTAAAGTTTCTTGCCCACAAAAACCAACGGCGATGCCCCAGACCTGGTTTTTTTTGTTCCGTCCAAACTACGTAAAAAAAGGGCGATGCTATGGCTAGAAAGAAACCACCCAGCTTGAAAATGTCAAAGGTCCGAAAGTTCACATCTAACTGTTGGGTGGCCCATTTCTTGAGTAATATTAAAGTTTCTTGCCCAAAAAGCCGAACGGCGATGCCCCAAACTGTTTTTTAGTTTCGCTCGCGAAACTACGTCGAAAAAAAGGGCCGATGTATGGCCTAGAAGAAACCGACCCAGCTTAGAACAAAGTTAAAGGTCCCGAAAGTTCACATCTAACTCTGCTGGGTGCCCCATTCTGAGTAATATTAAAGTTTCTTGCTCCAAAAGTCGAACGGCTGATGCCCAAACTCGGTTTTTTAGTTTCGTCCGAAACTACGTGAAAAGCCGATGTTATGGCTTAGAAAAAACCACCCAGCTTGGAACAATGTCAAAGGTCCGAAAGTTCATATCTAATTGGGTGGCCCATTCTGAGTAATATTAAAGTTTCTGCCACAAACAGCCAAACGATGCTCCAGACTTTTTTTAGTTTCGCCCGAAACTACGTAGAAAAAAGGGTCGATGATGGCCTAGAAAGAAACCACCAGTTAGAAAATGTCAAAGGTCCCAAAAGTTCACATCTATCTGTTGGGTGACCCATTCCGAGATATATTAAAGTTTCTTGCCCAAAAAACTGAACGATGTTCCCCATTCTTGGTTTTTAGCTCCGTCCCGAAACTACGTAAAAAAAAGAGCCGATGTTATGGCCTAGAAAGAAACCACTCATCTTAAAACAATGTCAAAGGTTCCGAAAGTTCACATCTAACTGTTGGGTGTCACAATCGTAATGTTTCAACCTCGAGACGGACGATTGTGCGGCACTTGTTCTAACTCGAGGAACAAGTCAGCCAATCAAAATCTGAAAGTTGCGGATAACGTCGACTTATGTCGTAACCTTCCTTGGAGTTCTTGGAAAAATTTGTTTATAAAACGCGGGAAGGAAAGAAATACATTGAAATAGACGTTACAATAAGCATTAAAGACTGTCAGTTGCAAGGAAAAATGGTTGCTTACAAAGAGTACAACTAATGCTTGGGCGGGTATTCAACTGGTATGCCTTCCCTATAGTACATTTTGGACATTTTCAGCTCTAGTAGGCTTGCATATGAAAATGACGAAACGTCACACCTAAGCTTTATGACGTAAAATGAAATGCAACTACGTAAACTAGATATGGGACTTAAAGATAAGATAAACTGGGGGTATTCAGAACATATAACCATAGGTAAATACACCTTGGAAAAATATGACCGTGACACACTCCCCCACCTAAACAGTTGACGACCCCGTCGACTGGAAAAGCTGGAATCCTTCGATCTTCTGCTTCCATGCTTCACGGTCTTTGGTACGTCTTCCACATGCTTCTTCCTCGAGGAGGCTCTTCCACTTCACCATGAACTTGTGTATCCTCCCCTCGTGGGTCTTCTACTTTTCCTCACTTCCTTAGCGAGGACTTCTTCTGCTTCTGCTTCTGCTTGTCCCTCGTGTCTTCTCACGAGGTGGTGATCTTGGTGTCTTCATAACCGAGTCAGTTCAGGTCGCCGTTTGACGATGACCTGGTCTCCCACACGAAAATCAAGGAGGCGATGCTTTTTATCCACCCACTTTTCGACCGCTTTGAGGCTTCTTCTAGATCGGCCCGAACAGTGTCCGATCTCCACTTCCACTTCTTTGTAATGCTATGAGTCTTAGGACCCTTCTTCATATAGGGGAAATCAACAAGGTGCGACAATACATGTTGTCCACCACCAACACTCTCTGTTGGACTTCTTCCAGTTGACGAACTCTTCACAGCTGTAACACAAGGTTGGGTTGCCTTCAACGAATGACCCCCATTCTTTTGCACTAACTTATCGGTCCTCGTCAAACTCATGACATTTGTGGAACCCCATGATTGCTCCTCTTGCTAAGGGCCTCAATTGCCCGATTACTCGCTCCTTTCTTACGTTCTGACCTAAAATCAAGTTTGAGCATGTCTCTTCGTCTCCTTGCTTGATTCGAAGTCAGATTCGGCTGAGTATCGAAATGGCTGGCAACATCGTTGTTCATCTCTCTCTCAAAAGTCGATCTATGGGAATCCTGTCTCCCATCCCTCGGACTGTGTACTATGGCAAGCGTTTCTTCTTCACACACCGTATAACTACTTTCTGCGGCACTCTGCTTCTGACTCTCAAATGCGATAGGGTATCCATTCTGCACTAGGACACCACTCAACGCATGATTAGACGCCTCAACGTAAGCTTCAGTAGGTTGGGTCACACTCACGGACCCAAGATTTGGCCCTCTCCTCGAGGCTTGCTTCAGGACACGGCTGTCGACACCCAACCGTCTTTTATCTTCTTTCTGTAAAAAGTCTTGTGCTTCATACAGAGCTTTTGCAGGTCTAGTGAATCCTGCACCCGACAATCTCTTTGATTGTCTCCGGAGTCCAGTTGACTCTGACTGCGCCATACAACAATCATTCTTCGTAGGCGATTCTGACATGGGCAAACTATCACGTTTCCCATCACAACATCTCTCCACGACACACCTTGCGTCTTCTCGAACACGGCCCTCTCTCAGTTGCATGGCTGAGATCATTCTCAGTCCTTTGGGTTGCCGAAGGTCTGTCTGCACAACGGTGGGGGTAGACCCCGTGATCACCAAACATCTAGCTGCAGGCATCATGATCACTTGATGTTCAAGAAGGAATTTCATTCTGAGAACTACATCAAAGTCATCCATGCCTACAACTACGAAATCAACAAAACCGTACCATCCTCCCAACTTTATCACTACTCGTTTCACTATTCCAACGACGGGTAGAGCTGTAGAATTCACGGCCTTCATTTTTTCTGTATCCTTCTTCCAATGAAGGTTTAGGCGTCTGGCTTCTGCCACCGTTATAAAATTATGGGTTGCAGTACAGTCAACCATAGTGCTCCTTGCATGCTTTCGGTTGATCCAGGTGTCAACATATATTAGCCCCCCTTTCGTACGTCAACTTGTCTCTCCCGCTTTCTTCTGAAGAGAGGACAAGAGTCTTATGGCTACCACTCTAACATTTTGTACTTCCTCCACTTGCCCAACTTTCTTCTCTGGTTGACTCGACTTGTCATCTGAGTCTACAGGTAGAGAGGCTTGAAAGGCATAAAAGACCGTTCTATTCGGGCATTCCTTAGCCCTATGTGATCCATCACATATGTAGCAACTGAAAGGACGATTTGACGTGTTTGGACTATCACGTCTTTTTCAGGTGTCCCCCGTGTTGGATTGAGAAGGCTTGCGGTCTCTATAGGGACTTCTGTTTTCACTGGTAGCCTTGGGAGAACTAGGTCGACTATTTCTATTTCTTCCAGGTGAAGAACTTTGGTGACGCCTCGAATCTTGAGAGTCACTAGAGAGATCGAACAAACGTTCAGCTGTTGCATAAGCTGATGTGAGGTCTTGAACTTTCTGCTTGTATAACTTAGTCGTTGCTCGCGGCTTCAACCCTTCAACAAAATTGAAGATTTTGTCCTTTTCGGTCATATCAGATATATCTAACATCAGCCCCGCGAATTGCTTCAGATACTCCCGAATGGTTCCAGTGTGTTTTAATTCCCGTAGTTTCCGTCGAGCCAGAATCTCGACATTCTCAGGGAAAAATTGCGAGCGGAGTTCTCTCTACAAACTGTCCCAAGTATCTATGGTCCAACGTCCTTCTTGAATGTCCACATACCGGGATCTCCACCACAGCTTTGCATCTTCAGATAGATGCATGGTCGTCAATGTCACTTTGGCTTCTTCTGTATTAGTATTCGTGGCTTTGAAATACTGCTCAATGTCGAAGATAAAGTTTTCTAGTGCCTTTGCATCTCTTGCCCCACAGAAGGGCTTGGGCTTTGGGATCTTTATCTTTCCAACTGTAATTGCTCCTCCAGCTGGAGCTTAATTTGCCAACGCTCGCATTGTAAGGTTCACCTTCTTGTTCACCTCTGCGATTGCATTTCTAACGACATTCAGGGTCGCTCAAAAATCCTCTGTCATGTCGTTTATCATTTCCATCATATTCTTCTAGGAGTTATCTAGTTCCATAACTTGTTCCTCCATTTAGGCAGCAAAGTTCGACAAACTGTCCCCACGCTTGTAGGTAACATTTCGAGTTCTCATGATTTGTGACTCTAACGTGTCGACTCTAGCCAACAGATTTTGTATGGGTAATCCGTCTAGACTATTGGACACCGCATCAATAGCATCGGCTTTCTTGGAAACTTCCTCAAGCCGCTTCTCAAGAAATCGGATTGAATCAGGAACTTCCATCAGGTGGAGCATCTGCTCTTCGATCCCCACCAATCGTTCATCAAGGGTCTTATCGGTTCGTTTTGCAGCCGACATCTTCTGTCTTAACTGTCACTCAGCCAATTTGGCTCTGATACCACTTGTCACAATCGTATCGTTTCAACCTCGAGACGGACGATTGTGTGACACTTGTTCTAACTCGATGAACAAATCAGCCAATCAAAATTCGAAAGTTGCGGATAACGTCGACGTATGTCGTAACCTTCCTAGACGTTTTTGGAAAATTTGTTTGTAAAACGCGGGAAGGAAAAAAATACATTGAAATAGACGTTACAATAAGCATTAAAGACCGTCAGTTGCAATGAAAAAGGGTTGCTTCCAAAGAGTACATTTTGAACATTTTTTAGCTCTGGTAGGCTTGCATATGAAAATGTCGAAACGTCACAACCAAGTTTTATGACTTAAAATGAAATGCAACTACCTAAACTAGATATGGGACTTAAAGATAAGATAAACTGGGGGTATTCAAAACATATAACCATAGGTAAACACACCTTGGAAAAATATGAAATTGACACTGGGTGGGCCCATTGCAAGTAATAATAAAGTTTCTTGCTCAAAAGAGCCGAACGGCGATGTCCTAGACTCGGTTTTTTAGTTCCGTCTCGAAACTACGTCAAAAAAAGGGTCGATGCTATGGCCTAGAAAGAAACCACCCAACTTAGAACAATGTCAAAGGTCCCGAAAGTTCACATCTAACTACTGAGTGGTCCTATTCGGAGTAATATTAATATTTCTTGACCACAAAAGTCGAAAGGCGATGCCCCAGATTCAGTTTTTTAGTTCCGTCCCGAAACTACGTCGAAAAAAAGGTCAATGCTATAGACTAAAAATAAACCACCCAACTTAGAACAATGTTAAAGGTCTTAAAGGTTCATATCTAACTGCTAGGTGGCCCCATTCCGAGTAATATTAAAGTTTCTTGCCAACAAAAATCGAACGACGATGCCCAGACTCGGTTTTTTAGTTCCGTCTTGGAACTACGTCGAAAAAAGTGCTGATGCTATTACCTAGAAAAAAACCACCCAGTTTAGGACAATGTCAAAGGTCGAAAAAATGGCTGATGTTATGGCCTAGAAAGAAACCACCCAGCTTAGCACAATGTCAAAGGTCCCGAAAGTTCACATCTAACTGCTGGGTGGCCCCATTCCGAGTAATATTTATTTTTTTGCCCACAAAATCCGAACGACGATGCCCCATGTTCGGTTTTTTAGTTCCGTCTTGAAACTACGTCTAAAAAAGGGCCGATGTTATGGCGTAGAACGAAACCACCCAGCTTGAAACAATGTCAAAGGTCCCGAAAGTTCACATCTAACTGCTGGTACGCCCCATTCCGAGTAATAATAAAGTTTTTGCCCACAAAAACGAATGGCTTTGCTCCAGACTCGAGTTTTTAGTTACGTCCCAAAACTATGTCGAAAAAAGGGATGATGCTATGACCTAGAAAAAAACCACCAAGCTTGGAACAATGTCAAAGGTCCCGAAAATTCACATCTAACTGCTGGGTAGCCCCATTCCGAGTAATATTAAAGTTTCTTGCCCACAAAAGCCAAACGATGATGACTAGATTTGGTTTTTTAGATCCGTCCAGAAACGTTGAAAAAGAGCCGATGTTATGGCCTAGAAAGAAACCACTCACCTTGGAACAATGTCAAAGGTCCTGAAAGTTCACATCTAACTGTTGGGTTGCCCCATTCCGAGTAATTTTAAATTTTCTTGCCCACAAAAGCCGAAGGGTGATTCCCAATCTCGGTTTTTTAGTTCTGTCCTGAAACGTCGAAAAAAGGCCAATGATATCCCCTAGAAAGACACCACCCAGCTTGGAACAATGTCAAAGGTCCCAAAACTTCACTTCTAACTGTTGGCTGGCCCCATTCCGAGTAATATTAAAGTTTCTTACCCACAAAAGCCGAATGGCGATGCCCAGACTCGGTATTTTTAGTTCCGTACCGAAATTACGTCGAAAAAAAGGTCGATGTTATGGCCTAGAAAGAAACTACCCAACTCAGAACAATGTCAAATGTGTCGAAAGTTCACATCTAATTGCTGGGTGGCCCCATTCTGAGTAATATTAAAGTTTCTTGCCCACAAAAGCTTAACGGCGATGCCCCAGACTCGGTTTTTTAGTTCCGTCCTGAAACTAAGTGGAAAAAAGGACCGATGCTATGGCCTAGAAATAAACCACCTAAAACAATGTCAAAGGTCCAGAAAGTTTACATCTAACTGCTGGGTGGCCCCATTCCGAGTAATATTAAAGTTTCTTGCCCACAAATGTCAAACAACTATGCCCAAGACTCGGTTTTTTAGTTTCATTCTGAAACGTCAAAAAACGGGTCAAAGCTATGGCCTAGAAAGAAACCACCCAGCTTAGAACAATGTTACAGGTACCGAAAGTTCACATCTAACTGCTAGATGGCCCCATTCCGAGTAATATTAAAGTTTCTTGCCCACAAAAGCCGAACGGCAGTGCCCCAGACTCGATTTTTTACTTCCGTATAGAAACTACGTCAAAAAGTGGGCCGATGCGATGGCCTAGAAAGAATCCACCCAACTAAGAAGAATGTCAAAGGTCCCGAAATTGCACATGTAACTGCTGGGTGGCCCCATTTTGTGTAAAATTAAAGTTTCTTGCTCACAAGAGCCGAACGACGATGCCCCAGGCTCGATTTTTTAGTTCCATCCCAAAACTACGTCGAAAAAAGGGCTGATGCTATAGCCTAGAATAGAACCACCCAGCTTTGAACAATGTCAAAGGTTCCGAAAGTTCACATCTAACTGCTGGGTGGTTCCATTTCCTGAGTAATATTAAAGTTTCTTGCCCACAAAAGTCGAACGGCGATGCACCAAACTCTGTTTTTTAGTTCCGTCCCGAAACTAAGTCAAAAAAAGGGTCTATGCTATGGCCTAGAAAGAAACCACCCAGCTTAGATCAATGTCAAAGATCCCGAAAGTTCACATTTAACTGTTGGGTGGCCCCATTCTGAGTAATATTAAAGTTTATTACCCACAAAAGCCAAACAACGATGCCCATACTTGGGTTTTTAGTTCCATCTCGAAACTTCGAAAAAAGAGCCTATGTTATGGCCAAGAAAGAAACCACCCAGCCTTGAACAATGTCAAAGGTCCCAACAGTTCATATCTAACTGTTGGGTGGCCCTATTCCGTGTAATATTAAAGTTTCTTGCCCACAAAAGTCGAACGACGATGCCTTAGACTTGGTTTTTTAGTTTCGTGCCAAATGGAAAAAAGAGCCAATGTTATGGCCTAGAAAGAAACCACCCAACTTGGAACAATGTTGAAGTTCCCGAAAGTTCACATGTAACTGTTGGATGGCCCCATTCCGAGTAATATTAAAGTTTCTTGCCTAAAAAGTCGAACGGCGATGCCTAAGACTCGATTTTTAGTTTCGTCCAGAAACATCGAAAAAAGAGTTGATATTATAGCCTAGAAAGAAACAACCCAGCCTTGAACAATGTCAAAGGTCCCGAAAGTTCACATCTAACTGTTGGATGGCCCCATTTTGAGTAATATTAAAGTTTCTTGCCCACAAAAGTCGAACGGCGATGCCCCAGACTCGGTTTTTTAGTTCCGTCCCGAAAAGTCGAAAAAAGGGTCGATGCTATGGTTTAGATAGAAACCACCCAGCTTTGAACAATGTCAAAGGTCCCGAAAGTTTACATCTAACCACTGGGTGGCCCCATTCTGAGTAATATTAAAGTTTCTTGCCCACAAAATCCGAACGGCGATGCCGCAGACTCGGTTTTTAGTTCCGTCCTGAAACTATGTCGAAAAAAGGGTCGATACAATGGCATAAAAGAAACTACCCAACTTAGAACAATATCAAATGTCCCGAAAGTTCACATCTAAATTGTTGGGTGGCCCCATTCCGAGTAATATTAAAGTTTCTTGCCCACAAAAGTTGAACAACGATGCCCCAGACTCGGTTTTTTAGTTTTGTCCCGAAACTACGTCTAAAAAATGGTCGATGCTATGGCCTAGAAATAAACCATCCAGCTTAGAACAATGTCCAAGGTCCCAAAAGTTCACATATAACTGCTGGGTGGCACCATTTTGAGTAATATTACAGTTTCTTGCCCAAAAACCCAAACGACGATGCCCCAGACTCGGTTTTTTAGTTACGTCCCGAAACGTCGAAAAAAGAGTCGAAACATGGCCTAGAAAGAAACCACCCAGCTTGGAACAATTTCACAGGTCCTGAATGTTCACATGTAATTGCTGAGTGGCCCCATTCCGAGTAATATTAAAGTTTCTTGCCAACAAAAGCCGAACGGTTGTGCCCCAGACTCGATTTTTTAGTTCCATCCCGAACTACGTCAAAAAAGGGTCATGCTATGGCCTAGAGAAAAACACCCAGCTTAGAACAATGTCAAAGGTCCCGAAAGGTCACATCTAAATGTTGTGTGGCCATTTCGAATAATACTAAAGTTTCTTGCCCGCAAAATCCGAACGCGATGCTTCAGATCGGTTTTTTAGTTCCGTCCAGAAACGTCGAAAAAGGGTCGATGTTATGGCTAGAAAGAAACCACCTGGCTTGGATTAATGTCAACGGTCCCGAAAGTTCATATTTAACTGCTGAGTGACCCATTTCGAGTAATATTAAAGTTTCCATGCTCAGAAAAGTCGAACGGTGATACTCCAGACTCTGTTTTTTAGTTTCGTCCCGAAATTTCGTCCAAAAAAGGGCCGATTAGATGGCCTAGAAAGAATCCACCCAACTTAGAAGAATGTCAAAGGTTCCGAAAGTTCACATGTAACTGTTGGGTGGCCCCATTATGAGTAAGATTAAAGTTTCTTGCTCACAAAAGCCGATCAGCGATGCCTAGACTCGATTTTTTTGTCCCGTTTCGAAACTACGACGGAAAAGAGCTGATGCTATGGCCTAGAAAGAAACAACCAAGCTTAGAACAATGTCAAAGGTCCTGAAAGTTCACATCAACTGCTCGGTGGCCCATTTCGAGTAATATTAAAGTTTCTTGCCCACAAAAGCTGAATGGCAATGCTCCAAACTCGGTTTTTTTAGTTTCGTCCCAAAACTATGACGAAAAAATACACGATGCTATGGCCTAGAAAGAAATCACCCCGCTTGAAACAATGGCAAAGGTCCCGAAAGTTCACATCTAATGTTGGGTGGCCCCATTCCGAGTAATATTTAAAGTTTCTTGCCCACAAAAGCCGAACGGTGATGCCCCAGACTCTATTTTTAGTTTCGTCCCCAAAACGTGGAAAAATGGATCGATGCAATGGCCTAGGAACAAACCATCCAGCTTCACTATCAAAGTTCCCGAAAGTTCACATCTAACTGCTGGTGGCCCCATTTTGAGTAATATTAAAGTTTCTTGCCCACATCACTATTCAGCTTTTTGTGGGCAAAAAGTTCAACCATTATTTAAAGGTGAGAAATCAATAAAGTCATATTTAGTTATGTTTGAATTAACACGAGTAGTATATTTGACTATAGATATATTAGTACATTAGAATTACTAAACTAAGAATCAAAAGATTTATTTGATATTTAAAAAGTTAAAAGAAACTCATTTGAAAAAGAAAATCATGTATATATATGAGTCTTGAAATAGTTAATAAGAGTTTTGGTGTTAGTCATACAATATTCATCCCATACTTAACAAGAGTATTTCAAACATTTATTGTTTTGAAGAAAAGAAAATATTGTTTTAGTGATTGAAGTTAGAAGTAGAAGTAGACTTCCTTAGAGAGATTCATTTCATACATATGTATGGTTGAATAATGAAAGTTGAAACAAAAGAAAAAAGAAAAGACAATATAAAAAAATGCGCATCCGGGGAATCGAACCCCGGTCAGTACCGTGGGAGGGTACTATGATACCACTACACTAGATGCGCTTTTTTGTTTATAATAATATATTATTTTAAGTATATTTTATACACCAACTCTAAACCCAATAAATAAAAACCAATCATGGGATTGGAATCTAAACAATCCCAAGTTTTCGTGTAATAAGTTGAAGAAAAAAATTCATGAAAGAAAAGAGATTGCTATTGAAAATATAGTAAAATATATATTGATAAACTTCTATTAGCGATTATCAATGCATTAATAATACATCGATAAAAATTCATCGATGTATATCACTAGTGAAATATATAACTTTGCTATATTTGATTTATTTTGTTATATTTAAAAACATCCCTTAAAAAAACTCATTTTCTAACGATCAACCTTGGCGAGACCACTTACTAACTCCAACAAGTCCACATGAGAAGTTCCAACTATCTTCATCTTCTTTCTCTTTATTCAGTTTGCACTGTAGAGTGAGTCCGGGCTGTAGAGAGCAAGACCGTGAGAGAAAGGGAGAGAGAGAGAAATGATCTTTCGAGAGGAGAGAGACTAAGAGAGCAAGATATATCCAATTAATGCGTGCACAAAGTTCTTTTTGGTAATTTCACCAACGGAATGTTAAAACCGTAGTTTTAAAAAAGTAAGACAAATCTCTCTTTTCCTCAAATTTGGGACATCCATCCGGCAAACCAAATTACATGAAACAGTGAAAAACACCATGAGAAATAGAAAACAGCACATAGTGCTTCAATAGGAGTGAGAGGGAGCTATCTCTTTTGATTTGTATATATATTACTTACCAAAACTGAAAAAAATCAAGTTGTTTATTGTACAATACAATAGTGAAAGTATTGAAACTATATATGTGGAAATCATCGACATCCCAATTCAGCTCTTCCTTCAGGACTAATAGTTGGATTTACACAAAGTTTCTGCAGATCAATGTAGCCTATGATTGTGTCCTCAAAAACTGCATCTTCCAATTGAGCGTCATCAAATGTTGACCCTGAAAGCACAGTGTTTTTGAACAAAGCTCCTTGGAGATTGGCTTTCCCAAAATTTACCCTGTCTAGAACTGCATTTGAGAAATCAACACCTGCAATATGCAACGTTGTCATGATATTTTAACCCATATTGTGAGTTTTTTTTTCAAGATTATTTGGAGTCGTCCTTAAAGACAGAAAAATGTACTTGTTTCTTACAATGATATGTATCTTTTTTAGAGTGCCATGAGTGTTCATAGGCTCAATTTCCGAAAGCTAAAAACCAAATGGCAAATCGGCCAAAAATTTTAGCAAACTCATGACCAGCTTAGGATCAATTATGGGATTAACATGCAGCTTAATAGGTCAACAGATATGACACTTCTTAATAGTCTACTTGAATGCATTTTTGGCTTCCATCAAATTTACTTGAAGCACAAGAAGGGAGCCGAGTATGAAACATCTTTTTGATGTTTCATCCCAGTTAAAAATTAAAATGAGATCATCCACGTTCCTAAATAGTTTTGGAGCCTGGGATTTATTCTATAAACTAGCATATGTTGAGCATGTGGATTTTGTCTATGTACCATTATCAAGTATTGAGAGCAAAGTCTAGAAACTAATGACATGTTTAGGAGTAATTTTCAAAATGGTTAAAATCGCTCTTGTCATTTTAAAGAACACTCTAAAATGTTTTTAAATCATTTCAAATAAATTTAATAGTACGAAAAATGTTTCCAAAAGTATATAATTAAATGTTGAATATAATTTGAGTAAGTAAAAATATGTTTCAAAGTGATTTCAAAATTTAATAAAATCACCACTAATATGAATGATTTGTTAACAACCCACTTCCTTATTGGAGTGGGGGTATGATAGAGAGAGTTTTCCCTTGAAGCTGGCTCCAACAGCATAAGCTTTTGACATTACCACTTCAGAGAGATCTGCACCATCAAACTTTGCATCTGACATCAATGCAGCAGCAAGAGATTTCCCTTTTAACTGGTTTTTTTCATTTGTGTAGTCACAGAAACGAAGATCAATTGGCTTATCATATAGACACCATTTTTGCTTGACCTATGGTATTGCCAAACAAAAGCACGCTCACATCGGTCGGGTTCTGTAGACAGTGGAGGCAGCCTCTGCAAGTCCAGACATTATAAGATCAACAGTTTCTTTCCCAAAGTAAAACGTCGAACAATTTTGACGCTTGCGACAGAAAGTGAATAACATTAGTCAATCACTACTATAAAAAGAAAACTAACCATATATGAATAGAAGAAAATCGAGTAACATGACCTGTATTTCAACTGGTGAAGTAGATAACTGAATTTTAGTTAGAATCAGGAAAACTGACAAGTTATCCTATCAGAAAGAGCCTTATAATATGGTATGCGTAGAACATCTCAGAAAGGGATGTGGGCTCAGAATGATGAGCTGGAAAAGTAGGGTTTCCAAACAACACACTCAACCCCCTAAAAATATAACTAGGTCTTGCATCTTAAGCCTAAATTTAAATGCAACATTGTAGGTTCGGAATAGCGCTTGCGAATTTTCAGTTCATACCCCAATATCCATGATAAATTTGAAATAGCATTTCATATTCCTAGTGTTTCAATTGTATTTTTCTTTTAAATCTT
>JACWES010000153.1:9902-30674 GCA_025688845.1 Cucumis hystrix
TTATTATTTAAATTTTTCTCAACTTATAAATTAATTTTCCTTTTTTTTAAAAAAAAAACTATACTTATTTAAATAGTAACGACCTCAACCTTCCAGTAAAGTTTGGGTCGTTACAGTTGGTATCAGAGCTAAGTCTTAGGTTCTGTAGACTGACTTACGATGTAAGTCGTTGATTTTGTCCCTATGGTCAATTCGGTCCTTCGTCACTCGCCAGGTATGTATTAAGAAATAATTTAAGATTGTGCATATGACCTTGCCTGAATTAAACTAGATAAGTAAATGAGTATGTTATGAATGAATTCGTAGTAAAAGACTTTTAATGGTGGAATTTAGGAAAATGCCGCCACGTAGAAGCGTTCATAGAGGTGGCAGAGGAGGCAGAGGAGCTGGGCGTAACCAGCCTGAGGGACAACCTGAAGGACAGTCTGGAGGACAACGCGGGGGACAGCCAACTGCACAAGCTGTCGACCCTACTGCACCTGTCACTCAAGCAGACCTTGCTGCTATGGAACAAAGGTACAGAGACCTATTGTTGGAAGTGATGGCACAACGACAACCGGCCCCACAGATCTAGACAGCTCCTATTCAGGCACCGACTGCAAGCGTTCAGATACCAGCCACAGGAGTTCAGGTCCCAGTTGCAGCCCAACACTTACCAGACATGCTTTCAGCCGAAGCCAAGCACCTGAGGGATTTCAGGAAGTATAACCCTCAAACTTTCTATGGATCTTTAGCAGACCCCACCAAGGCGCAGATGTGGTTGAGTTCGGTGGAAACCATCTTTCGCTATATGAAGTGCCCCAATGACCAGAAGGTTCAGTGCGCTGTGTACTTACTGATTGACAGAGGCAAAGACTGGTGGGAGTCCACAGAGAGGATGTTAGGTGGAGATGTAAGTAAGATCACCTGGGAGCAGTTCAAGGAGAACTTTTATGCCAAATTCTTCTCCGCCACAGTGAGAGAGGCCAAGTGCCAGGAGTTCCTAAAACTAGAGCAAGGCAACATGACCGTGGAAGAGTATGATCAAGAGTTCGATGCGTTATCCCGATTTGCACCTGATTTAGTTAGAACCGAGGCTGAGAGAGCTGACAAGTTCGTTAGAGGTCTCAAGTCAGAGATCCAGGGTTTCGTTCGCGTCCTTAGACCAACCACCCAGGCCGATGCGCTGTGCATGGCAGTAGACCTAAGTTTGCATGAGAGGACAGTGTTGGCCAAGGCTGCAGAGAAGGGACCAACTTCAGGACAGAAACGAAAGTCTGAGCAGCAACCTATAGCAGCACCACACAAGAATTCGAGATCAGATGGGTTGTTCCACCGGCACCGACAGCAAGCGACTCAGGCAGGCCAAACCTTGAGGGTATTACCCATGTGTCCAAATTGTGGAAGACACCATTCGGGTAGTTGCCTAGCGGGGAGTGGAGTATGTTACAGGTGCAGACAACCTGGGCATCTAGCTGGTAAGTGCCCTCAGAAATCATACGGTGTTGGAAACCAAACTTCCCCAACCCGTCAGGGGAGAGTTTTTGCCACTAATAGGCAAGAGGCCGAGAAAGCTGACACAGTGGTGACAGTACACTCCCAATCTTGGGACACTTTGCTTTAGTATTATTTGACTCGGGGTCCTCTCATTCTTTTATATCCTCAGTATTTGTACAGCATATGAATCTAGAAGTAGAACCCTTGAGTTACCTGTTGTCCGTTTCTACTCCATCTGGAGAAATTTTATTGTCGAGTGAAAATATAAAAGCATGTCAGATAGAAGTAGCAAAGCACATTTTAGATGTAACTTTATTAGTATTGGACATGCGAGATTTTGATGTAATATTAGGCATGGATTGATTATCTGCTAACCATGCAAGCATAGATTGTTTTCGCAAGGAGGTAGTTTTTAACCCTCCCGAGGCAACTAGTTTTAAATATAAAGGGGCTGGGACTGTGGTCCTACCCAAAGTTATCTCAGCCATGAAGGCTAGTAAGCTGCTCGATCAGGGTACTTGGAGTATCTTGGCTACTGTTGTGGACACGAGAGGGCCTAAAGTATCTTTATCATCCGAACCAATGGTAAGGGAGTATCCCGATGTTTTTCCAGAGGAGCTTCCAGGACTTCCGCCCCGTCGAGAGGTTGATTTTGCCATAGAGCTGGAACCGGGTACCGGTCCCATCTCGAGAGCCCCATACAGAATGGCACCAGCGGAACTAAAAGAGCTGAAGGTCCAGTTGCAGGAGCTGTTGGACAAAGGTTTTATTCGACCTAGTGTGTCATCTTGGGGAGCACCAGTGTTGTTTGTGAAGAAGAAAGATGGGTCGATGCGTCTTTGCATGGACTATAGAAAGCTTAATAAGGTGACAGTCAAGAACAAATATCCGTTGCCCAGAATTGAGGACTTATTTGATCAGCTGCAGGGGGCCACTGTGTTCTCTAAGATTGATTTACGATCGGGATATCACCAGTTGAGGATTAGGGACAATGATATATCTAAGACAGCCTTTCGTTCTCGATATGGACATTATGAGTTTATTGTAATGTCCTTTGGCTTGACAAATGCTCCTGCTGCTTTTATGGAATTAATGAACAGGGTATTTAAGGAGTTCTTAGACATTTTTGTGATAGTTTTTATTGATGACATCTTAGTTTACTCCAAGACAGAGGCTGAGCATGAGAAGCATTTGCATCAGGTGTTGGAGACCCTTCGAGCCAATAAGCTGTATGCCAAGTTTTCTAAGTGCGAGTTCTGGCTGAAGCAGGTGTCTTTCCTTGGTCATGTAGTATCCAGTGAGGGAGTTTCTGTGGACCCAGCGAAGATCGACGCCGTTACCAATTAGCCTCGACCTTCTACAGTTAGTGATGTTCGAAGTTTTTTGGGTTTGCAGGATATTACAGGAGGTTTGTGGAAGGATTCTCTCGTATAGCTAGTCCTTTGACCAAACTAACCAGGAAGGGGACTCCTTTTGTTTGGAGTCCAACGTGTGAGAGCAGTTTCCAAGATCTCAAGCAGAAACTCGTTAGTGCACCGGTCCTTACAGTACCAGATGGATCTGGAAATTATGTGATATACAGTGATGCCTCTAAGAAAGGATTGGGTTGTGTTTTGATGCAGCAAGGTAGGGTGGTTGCTTATGCTTCCCGTCAGTTGAAGAATCATTAGCAAAACTACCCTACACATGATTTAGAGTTGGCAGCAGTAGTTTTTGCACTGAAAATTTGGAGGCACTATTTATACGGTGAGAAGATTCAGATCTTCACTGACCATAAGAGCTTGAAGTACTTCTTCACTCAGAAGGAGTTGAATATGAGGCAGCGAAGATGGCTCGAATTGGTTAAAGACTATGACTGTGAGATCTTATATCACCCAGGTAAGGCGAATGTGGTAGCCGATGCTCTTAGCAGAAAGGTATCACATTCTGCAGCACTCATTACTAGGCAGGTTCATTTGCATAGAGACCTTGAGAGAGCTAAGATTGCAGTTTCAGTAGGGGAAATTACCTCGCAGTTAGCTCAGTTGTCAGTACAGCCAACTTTGAGACAGAGAATTATTATCGGCCAGCTTACTGACCCTTATTTGGTGGATAAGCGCCGCTTAGTAGAAGCAGGGCAAGTCGAGGAGTTCTCCATATCTATTGATGAGGGACTCATGTTTGACAAACGGTTATGTGTGCCAGCAGACAGCGTAGTTAAGACCGAGTTGTTGACCGAGGCCCATAGTTCTCCATTTTCTATGCATCCAGGCAGTACAAAGATGTACCAGGATTTGAAGCTAGTTTACTGGTGGAGAAATATGAAGAGAGAGGTGGCAGATTTTGTTAGTAAATGTCTGGTATGCCAGCAGGTGAAGGCACCAAGACAGAAGCCAGCAGGTTTGTTACAACCCTTGGGTGTGCCAGAGTGGAAGTGGGAGAATATATCTATGGACTTCATTTCTGGACTACCTAGAACCCTGAAGGGTTATACAGTGATATGGGTTGTTGTAGACAGGCTCACGAAATCAGCGCATTTCGTTCCAGGAAAGTCCACTTATACGGCCAGTAAGTGGGCACAATTGTATATAACTGAAGTAGTAAGGTTGCATGGGGTACCAGTATCCATAGTTTCCGACAGAGATGCCCGTTTTACCTCCAAGTTCTGGAAGGGACTTCAGGCTGCCATGGGCACGAGATTGAACTTCAGTACAGCTTTTCATCCTCAAACTGATGGTCAGACAGAGCGTTTGAATCAAATTCTGGAGGATATGCTGCGAGCTTGTGTGTTGGAGTTCTCAGGGAGTTGGGACTCCCATTTGCACTTGATGGAGTTCGCCTACAACAATAGCTACCAGGCTACTATTGGCATGGCGCCGTTTGAAGAACTGTATGGTAAGAGTTGTAGATCCCCCACATGTTGGGGTGAAGTTGGTGAGCAGCGGATGTTAGGTCCTGAAATAATTCAGACCACCAATGAAGCCATACAGAAGATTAGAGCTCGCATGTTGACAGCACAAAGCAGACAGAAGAGTTATACTAATAAACGACGTAGGGATCTTGAGTTTGACGTGGGGGACATGGTTTTTCTGAAGGTAGCACCTATGAAGGGTGTTCTGAGATTTGAGAAGAAGGGAAAGTTGAGTCCACGTTTTGTAGGGCCGTTTGAGATTCTTGAAAGGATTGGCCCCGCAGCTTATCGTTTGGCTTTGCCTCCGTTGTTATCTGCAGTTCACGATGTGTTCCATGTCTCCATGCTGAGGAAGTATGTAACAGATCCCTCACATATAGTTGATTATGAGCCATTGCAAATTAATGGGAACTTGAGCTATGAGGAGCAGCCAGTTGAGATTTTGGCGAGGGAGATTAAACTGCTTCGTAACAGAGGAATTCCTTTGGTTAAGGTTCTATGGCGAAACCACGGGGTTGAGGAAGCTACTTAGGAGAGAGAGGATGACATGAGAGCTCATTATCCTGAGTTATTTGAGGATTAAAAAAAAAAAAAACTTTCGAGGACGAAAGATCCAAGAAGGGAATATTGTAACACCCCAAAATTTTTAAGATATTTTTGTTATCATTTTATTAATTTTGGGTGTTATTTGTGAAATGGTTTTGATTTGTGGAGATTAAGTGTTTTGGAAAGATGTGGGGTTAATGGTTGAAAAAAAATTGGAAATTCTATTATTATTATTAGTATAATTATTAAGGAGAAATATAAAAGAGGTGAGATAAGGGTTATTAATGAAGAGAGAGGAAAATTAAATAGGAATAGGAAGANTTCAGGTAAGGGTAAAGGCAAGGGCAAGCTGGCGAATGACAAGAAGTGACCGTGGTTCGCCATAGGGAATAGCTCAGCTTTTCCGCATTTATGTTTCAGTAATTATATTTTTTTTTGGATTTCAGAACTTTGGTATATTTATTTTAATGTATTTCTTTAATTTTATGGGCCCAAATTAATATTTTGTTTTACCACTTTAGTTACTTATTTATTTTCTTATTATTTAAAATTTTCTCAACTTATAAATTAATTTTCCTTTTTTTTTTAAAAAAAAAACTATACTTATTTAAATAGTAACGACCTCAACCTTCTAGTAAAGTTTGGGTTGTTACAGCTTTACATTTATTGTGTGACCTAGTATGTGATACCCTTTGCTTACTGTGAGGACACACTATGCGTCATAGATTTTATGAGAAATTACTATTGCGTAGAGATAGCTCCGCAGAACAACAATCCAACAAAAGAGTGTGGTAAACGCTTGAATTAGAGCGAAAATGGTACAAGAAATTATTTAAATGCGCAGATCATTTATGCAGGGTGAAGTATGTAAAAATAAGCATCCTCTAAAATTATCATGTATTGATTGGAGAGAATGAATTATTTAATCGCCTAATTTTAAAAGTTAAATTTTGGCCGTGAATTGCACGATTTTCATAATCGCATGTTTTGAACAATTACTTTGTTTTATTCAATTAAAGTATTTGACGAAAAGGATTCCACTCACTAAACATTTTTGTCTAATCTTTCCATTGTTTTGATCTTATCTCCCCCAGGTAGCGAGGAACATCCCATTTTTGTGCTACCATCTCTTAATCGCCAGCTGACATGTCATCCTCAACCCGCATCATCACTTTTTGGTAGTAGTCATTGTCGTCTCGAAAACATATAGAAGCTAGGTGAGTTTTAGAGTTATGGGGAAGACTTAAAAATAGTAAAAGTCTGTGTACTAAGATGTATCTATGTTTTGTATTCAACTTTTGTTCTCAATGAATGAATCGTTTATTTTGCCGGTTTTCTCATTGCATCATCTCCTTTTGTTCGCTTCTTCTGATTATGTGTTCCTTACTAGGCAATTTGTGTGATATCTCGCGGAGAGGATCACGTGAAAAGATTAGGAGGTTATACCCTCTCTTAAAACGCATAAAGCTGATGCTTTGGGCAGGATGTGACAGTGCGCGTTTGTAGTTTTTCTTCTAAGCAATCATGATATGCCATCGTGTAGGAAATGATACACAATTGCATAGTTCATAATTCACGATTGTTAGTTCATGATAAATGATGGTTTTGAAAAAGCCCTAGTAAACGATCGTGTAGATGATGATACACGATCGTGTGTAGTTTATGATACACGATTGTGTAGTTCATGATACACGATCAAGTAGTTCATGGTAAACGATAGTTTCAAAGAGCCCTAGTAAACGATTATGTAGATCATGATACACGACCGTGTAGTTTATGATATATAATCGTGTAGTTCATGATACACGACGTGTAGTTCATGATACACGACGTGTAGTTCATGATACATGATCGTGTAGTTCATGATAAACAACGATTTTGAAAAGCTCTATGGTAAATAATCATGTAGTACTTTCATCTCTGTCTATAACATATTGAAAAAAAAACAATACAAGATTAATGATTGATTGAAAACAAAGATAAAAATAGCAGAAGTATAATGAAAAGGAATAATAATAATTGTAAACAATGATCATGATTTCAAAAAATATAAAAGAAAAGTTGCAGAAGAAGAAGAAAAGGAATAAATCGGAGCCAGATGAGATTCAAAAGCAACAAGCGCAAACCTAGAATATTTACAAATATGGCCATTTTCATGGACTTTTTATTTTGTTATACGGTTCGTTAGTATTTTTGGTGTATTGTTATATTTATAAAAATTAACCTTAAAAAGTTATAAACAGTATTTAACTTTAATAATTAAGTTTTTAACTTTTAAACTACGTTATTAGTATCATACTCATATACGAAGGTTAATTAATGATAATTTTATATGTTTTTGTGCATTTATAGAATACACATCAGAGATATGTTGATTAATGCTTTATATTAACGTAAAACCGTCAAATTTATGGATTTCTTGAGGAATATATTAATGTATAGATCAATCTTTCAGTCGTTATTTGCAACTTTATATATCGTGTGATACTACATATGTGCAACTTGCAGGTGTAAAATTAATATGGTGATAAAAAAAAAGTCACCTAAAAAACCATCTAATTTTATTAATTATTTAATTGATTTATTACTATACATTAATATTTGGGTGTTTGCAAAAATATAAAAAAAAAAAATATGATAATGGGACTCATGTTACTACATTTTCTAAATTGCAAAAGTAGCAAATTTAAAAGCAGATAACCCTCTGATAGCTATCTGATAGTCCTTTGATATCATTAATTACTTATCATATTTGTCATATTCACAATATGCAAAAAAAAGATGTTA
The DNA here is from genome assembly GCA_025688845.1 of Cucumis hystrix. Classification (NCBI taxonomy): domain Eukaryota; kingdom Viridiplantae; phylum Streptophyta; class Magnoliopsida; order Cucurbitales; family Cucurbitaceae; genus Cucumis; species Cucumis hystrix. Next base: position 17,602 of record JACWES010000153.1, read on the forward strand.
TGGGCTATTTTTTTCTAAATTTTTTTTGTTCTCTGATGCAATTTTTCTTAATTTTTGGAAAATATCACTTTATCCCTTTTCAATGGTAAACTAATACTGATACCAATTATTTAAATCTTAAATTTTATAAATGTATCAATTGAAAAGATTCCTCGTTACGTTGTATTTTTGTAAAGAAACTCATGTAAAACTTATAATTATATCAATTAAGTCAGAGTACTTCCACAAATGAATTAATTTAGACTATTATCCATCCATGGATTTGCGAGTGACGGTATCCTATGCAATGAGTTTGCATAAGACCAGACCGCAAAATAGTAACCACTAGATGTAACTCCGTTAACTAGTTAGGTTTCTATTTCACTAGGATAACCTAGGTAGCTTAGTCTTAATCTTGAGTGTGTTTTGAACTCCTGTTCGTGAGAGATTGTCCTTTGATTTGTACAGGTGAGAGTGGTCAGATCGCTGACTCAATAAGTTTATCATTTTGGAGACAAGACCGAGTGGTCAGATCGCTGACTCAATAAGTTCACTCATGAGTGTTCCCTTAAATGATGTCTCCAGGTCTTGAACAAGGGCCCTACCCTCTCTATGGCACGAGAGGGGTTTCTGTTTATTGGTAGGACTATAAACAAGTTGTTCATTGGATGAGCACTTATATATAAGGATTAGAGGTAACCAAGGGTAAAACAGTAAATTGACCCAGCTGGTGTTATGCATACTCGTGAAGGACTAACTTACTATTATGGTCTATATCCATGGACACAGAAATATATCTATAGTGAGAAGAGTTCAGCTATGAATCTTTAGTGGAGTGTACACACAGTTAACGAATATTAACTAATGTGGTTAATGAGTTTAGCCAATTAATCTCAAATTGTTGTAGCTTCTGATCTGTAGGTCCATTAGGTCCCCTTCCTAGCTCGTAAAGGGTAATGAGATTTATTCATATTGAGATTTATTCATATTGGTTGTCATTTGAAATGTTCAAATTTACTTTGGGAATTAGTTTAATGTATAGTGATACATTATAATATAAAGTTTATTGAACTTTATTATATAAATTTAATTTTGTATATGATTCAAAATTAATTTATGAGAGATAAAATATTTGAATGAGTTCAAATATTAATTTAATGTGAATTGGATTCATGTTAAAATGATTGGTTATGAGAGAAACTTATATTTGAATATGATTCAAATTTAATTTAAGTTAAATATAAAATATTTAATTTAGTTATTAATTAGTTGGAGAATTAATTAATAATTTAGTTTTATTTAATTAAATCAATTTAATTAAATCTATAAGATATTGTAGAGGTATTCATTCAAATAAGATTTGAATGAAGGGTTAATTAAATATGATTTAATTAATAACTAATTGATTAATTGTTAATTAATTAGTAGAATTGATAATAGAATCCCATGATGCTCTCCTACTCGTTTTCCTATTCCAAGAAGGAAAGAGAGTTATAAATATCTAAAAAAAAAAACAGTTTTCTTTAACAAATTCATCAAGAAAAGAAAGCCAAATCTTTTGCTCTGCAAAAAGAAAAGAATTTCTCTCAACTACCTTTAAACTTTTTCCCATCCCAAATTGGTTCCCACAAACCAATCTCATTCCAGAGGATAGGATGGTCTCCGATGGGTGGCGTCCCAATTCGATGGTTTGCAGATTCAGAAAATGTAAAGAGAAGTAAGTTCACTATATCTTTTATTTAGAATTTTGATTCTAAATTTTTGCCAATGTACTGGTATTTTAAGATTCCCAAATTAATTTGAGGAATGGTTCTGTAAAATTTTCACTGTCATAGAGCTTTTATCCCTTCATACACATTTACGAGTTAATGCATAGATTACTTTCATAGATAATCATAATAAAAAGGAACTAAGCTAATTGGCGTAGTTCATGATACACAATTGTTAGTTCATGATTAGGACCGTGTAGCCATAGGGACAAAAATCAAAGACTTACATCGTAAGTCAATCTATAGAACCTAAATCTAAGGCTTTGATACCAACTGTAATGACTCAAACTTTTTAAACTAAGTTAAGGTCATTACTCAAATGATAAATATCAAAAGACACTTTCTTGGAAATAGAAAAACTATAACTTTTATAAAATTAATATTGAATAAATGTTCGAAAGTCATATAATCGACAAAACCAATAAAAGTAATTTGACAACATGACCCACGGGTACTAACAATTTTTTTTAAATAAATAAAGATAAACAAGTGAGACAAAACTTTAAATAAGGTGTCCAAAAGTAAAATACTGAAAAGAAACTGATACATTGACGTGAAAGCAAAACTGAGTTTCCATATGGCATGTCACAGACCCTTCCTGTCGCTCGCCAGCTTTTCGAATCCTCTACCTTTGCTTGAAATATTAAACATAGAAAAGAGTGAGTAAGAGACCCACACTACTGGTCCCGTTTGGTGATTTATTAACTTCCCATTAAAAACATAATAATAGTGTTGTGTGTCCAATGAATCACACATGAGCTAGTGAGATCATACAAATACCCCTAATCGTGTGAGCGATCCCGAAAGAACACCCTTAGTCGTGTGAGTGATCGCAGGTACACACTCCATAAACATGTCTGTAATACGTAGGTACACCCCTTATCGATCGTGAGAGTGGTCCCGTCGGCACCTCTAGTCATGCGAGTGACCCCGTATACAGTAAAAATATCTCCTAATTGTGCATATGATCTGTAGGTACATCCCTCTAATTGTGCGAGTGGTTTCATAGGTGGTACACCTCTAATCTTGCGAGTGACCACATAAATAGGATCACAATACATGTGAGGTAAAAATGCAACAGACAAAGTTAATAGACACACCATAGTCCAAAGCATGTAGCATATCATAAATAAAATAACATGACACGTATATCAATCGTAACGTCCTTATCATGTGATTAATATATCATGCTTCTTAACATATCATTTATCAATATCGGTCATCAACATCAACACATTATGCATCTTAGCTACATCAATGCATAATGAAATGTAAGCTCTTAATTTTATATTTGAAGGTCCAGTAGTAGAATCTCTTATGCCTTGAGATTAGCTAAAACAATAATTCCTCATTTGACAACCAATCCCCAAATTTACCCAGTAAGTGAAACCAATAACCAAATTAATAAATTTAACGCTTGATTATTGACTCCAAAATCTTCTCAATTCAACTTACCCAAAGTTGATGTTGAAATCAATTAGGAAATTACCAAAAATAGGATAATTTTGAAGGGTATAAAGAGTTTTGGGATGGATTTTAAAAAAGATGACTTTTAGGACAAATTAACTAGGAAAAGTCTATAGTGCCCTTAAGTTAAAAAAACCCTAGAAATCAATTTATGGAATTCTTTCTCATTCTCCCCCATTTTCCCACTTCCCAGAAAAATATTTCATTTTTCTCTCATCTCACCCTCACTGTATTCCATTTTCCCCTATTTTCACAAAACCTCTTATTTCCTTTTTCTTCCTTTCCCATTTTTCATTCACAAAACATGAAGAACAATGTGTGCGAGATGTGTGTGAGATGTTGCGAGATGCATGCAAGATAAAACATAGGGGTCTAATAAACTTACTAAACATGCATAAAATCACTCTAAATGCTTAGGAGCGGTAGCAATTTGATTGTAAAACTCATAGTGAAAGTTTGAAATGTACGAGATAGGTGCGAGATAAAACATAAGGACCTAATAGTATAAGGGTCTAATAAACTTACTAAACATGCATAGAATCACTCTAAATGGCTTAGGAACGGTAGCAATTTGATTGTGAAACTCATAGTGAAAGTTTGAAATGTGTGAGATAGGTGCAAGATGTGTGCGAGATAGGTGCGAGATGCATGTGAGATAGGTGCGAGATGTGTGCGAGATAAAACACAAGGGCCTAATAAACTTACTAAACATGCATAGAATCACTCTAAATGGCTTATGAGGGGTAGCAATTTGATTGTTAAACTCATAGTGAAAGTTTAAAATGTGCGAGATAGGTTTGAGATGCGTGCGAGATAGCACAATGACCTAATAAACTTAGTAAACATGCATTGAATTACTCTATGTACCTAAAAGACTTCCTCAACATGCGTAAAATGGATATATATGTTTGCAAAATTAGAGAAATAACTAAAACATAAACAAAAATTCACTTAATTTTTTTCCATACTCCACTATGTCATTGTTATACATCGAAAGACTCACATGTATCATGATCCAACGTTATCCTTGAAAAAAAATTATACGCAACACATGAGTTTTTTTTTTATCAAACTAAACTTCAAAATTCAAACATCTCATAAATCAAGTTCAAAATTATAATGTATTAAGTGACAAATTATAAAAATTCAGAAGGTCATCAAATACCAAAATCTCTTGAACCAAAAAAGGGATATATATTATCAAAATCTCACTACAAAGCATGATGAAAAACTGGCATTCAAGGATCTAAATTGTTCATTCATCTGACAAGATGCCCACTCAATCATACATTATTTGATTGTAAAATGGCAACAATACTCACCTAATGACTACGGAACTACTACAAACTACTACAAAAGGGTAAAAGCAACAAGTTTCAGTATAAGATTTAATGAAAAGGGTCATCATCTCTCAAGTCTATTTCCCTCCCATTGTCTAACAAGTGCTTGTACTTGAAATGCCAAAATTTTCCCACTTGAATTGCATCTTAAAAACCATCTAAGGGGGAAAAGTACCATCTTATCTTGATAATCAATTTCCCACAAATTAACATTACTATTGAACCTTGTGGTAACCCCATTGAGGAAAATTGTTGCCTCTCAACTAACCATAGTTGCTTCCATCCTGACTGCTTCTTCGACCCAAACTATGAGAACCAAACCGTCCCCTGGGAGCATCTGATGGGTAACTTCGTCTCCCTCTTCCCCTTCCTGTTCATGGCACCACTAACAAATGCATCAAAAACCATCCATGTGAGCCAATCCAAAGAAATAATCAATAGCAAGGGCCTCCGAGACCTAATAAATACACACCACTAGACAGAAATCTACCAAAATCTTTAAATTTTTCTCAATTTTAGCTACAGTAACAACGGACTGCAAATTTCTAAAATAGCCAGATTTTGGAAAATTGATCAACCATCTTCACCATCAGCTTCCGCGATGTTAGTCGGCAACTGGGTCTTATGGAGCTGAACGGAGAGAAAGTCGTGGGCGACGACGTTCCGGTGAGGAAGGTTGAGCCATAGAGAGACATAGCAAGCTATGCCAAAACCTCCAAAGCAGCTAAATATTACGTGGTAGATGCCGAGTTGTTCGGCGACATTGGTAGTCCAACCAAGAAAGATATCGAAGATGATACAGAGTGGGGGACGACCTCCAACGCCGCTAAATATTGCGTGGTAGACGCCGAGTTGTTTGGCGACATTGGTAGTCCAACCAAGAAAGATATCGGAGATGATACAGAGTGGGGGACGACCATGGTAGTGAGCTGTGAGAGCTTGAATGGCTTCTTTGAAAGAGGATTTGAATTCGAGAGAGGAAGAAGCTTGAAAAAGGCGAAGGATGAGGTGATGTGACGACCCGGACTTTTCGGACTGACCGTCTAAGTCGTCAATTTGACACAAAACCGTTTGTTTACGAAAGACATAGAACTTTAAATGAAACCATACGAATTCAAAGAAAATTTAATCGGGCCCTATTTCAAAACATGAAATTTTAAAGTACTGTTTACAAAACTTTAACTACTTGTAAATTCAGTTCAACAAAACATTTATAAAACCGTCAGCGGAAGCAGTTTAAAGGACAATCTTCTATGGCCATTCACGAGTCCTTCCTGTCCCTCGTCGGTCTGCCCCTCGTGTTACCTTTGCCTGAAAAGTTAAACATAAAAAGGGTGAGTATTAATATACTCAGTAAGGGACCCACTACTGGTCCCGTTCGGGGAAAATAAATTATTAGTATCCTATGGTGTACCCTGCACAGTCACAGTCTAGTGCTCCCGAAGGATGCACATATCAGTCTAGTGCTCCCGAAGGATGCACATATCAGTCTAGTGCTCCCGAAGGATGCACATATCAGTCTAGTGCTCCCGAAGGATGCACATATCAGTCTAGTGCTCCCGAAGGATGCACATATCAGTCTAGTGCTCCCGAAGGATGCACATATCAGTCTAGTGCTTCCGAAGGATGCACATATCAGTCTAGTGCTCCCGAAGGATGCACATATCAGTCTAGTGCTCCCGAAGGATGCACATATAGGGAATGATCCCGAAGGACACCCGCAGGGTAACTATCCACTAGGAAAACTAATAATTTATCCCCTCAGTCCATTCTATACTTCTTAACAGTCACTTTACAACTCAATCAAACGTCCTCATCACGTGAACTTTCCCCTTAACCTCAAACAACCATTTTTATTCCAATTCAACCCGAGGACTGTCACAAACACGTTAATACATCAGTCGACAGCAAAACCAACCACGACATCCACTTCAATCTAAAATAGCACGACCATGATTTCTCTTCCGTTCACAATACATCCTCATAGTCGTCTACCAGGCATTCAATTTACACAACAATCTACTCATTCAAGTCACACATTATATAATCACATCTACGATATCCAGACATTTCCACACCCTTACATTTGCACATATATATATATTCAACCAGTCATAACATACTATCAACCACAAATCCACATTCAAACATACACCTCATAATCGTTATTTCTCCGCAGTATAACAGCACGAAACAAACAGCCAACACATTCAAATAACATTTATTGAGTCCAGTAGAAAGTCCCTTACCTTGGCGTTACTCTAGTCCCTTGACTGAATCCCACGTTTGCCAACAACTCAATGTCACGAAACGAGTCCCAAATTAACAATTGTTCGTTGTGAACTCAACGACTTCAAGCGTTACCCTCAACCTAAGATTGAACATCCAAGCAGTCAATTTAACAACATCCACAAATCGAATTTTTCAATGGAAATCCCCAGATTCATCAATTTCATCCTTACCAATGAAGTTTCCAACATGGACGTTGGATCCGCGGCTGGATGGAGAAGGACGCGCGGGGAGTCACGGCGGCGCGTGGAGTCACGGCAGTGCGTGGAGTCACGGCGGTGCGTGTAGTCACGGCGGCGGCGCGTGTAGTCACGGCGGCGGCGCGTGTAGTCACGGCGGCGGCGCGTGGAGTCACGGCGACGGCGCGTGGAGGGCAGCGGGCGGCAGAACGTGCAGATCCGGCGTCAGCGTGCGGCTGGGGAACGGCGGGACGTGTAGATCTGGCGTCGGCGTGCGGCTGGGGAACGATTTCGCCGGTCGGACGAAAGGAAGGGCAGATCTGGCGGCTGGCTTCGCGGCTGCGTGTGGTGGGGATTCGCGGACAGAGGCGCGGCGCAGACGAAATCAGACGGCGTCGGCGTGAGGTTCGTCGGACGGTGATGCGGCGCGGAACAGATCTGAGAAGGGGAGGGGGTTTCGGCTGGTTTCCGGCGCGGACGGCTGCGTCGCGACGGCTGCAGTTGGAGGGACGGTGCGGCTGGGCTGGACGACGTTGCGGCTGGGCAGGGCGGCGTGGTGGTCGGCGGCTAGGGCTGCCGAAGAAGAAGAAGAAAAAAGAAAATGGAAGGGGGGGGGGGGAGTCGCGCGAGGAAGGAGAAGGAAAAAGAGAAAAGAAAGAAAAAAAGAAAAGAAAAAGAAAAGAAAAGAAAAAAAAAATTATTTAATAATAAAATAATATTATTTTATTATTAACCCTTTTTTTTTTTTTTTTTTTTTTCCCAAGGGTGTTACATTCTCCCCTCTTTAATAGACTTTCGTCCTCGAAAGTTCTAATCCTGGAATAACTATGGGTAACGAGCCTTCATATCATCTTCTCGCTCCCAGGTTGCCTCTTCAACTCGGTGATTGCGCCACAACACCTTCACTAATGAAATTCCTCTATTACGAAGCATCTTCACCTCTCTAGCCAGAATCTCGACTGGTTGCTCCACATAGCTCAAATTCTCGTCAATCGCTAGTGGTTCATAGTCCACTATATGAGATGAATCTGCCACGTACTTCCTCAACATCGAAACATGGAAAACATTATGAACTGTGGAGAGAGATGGTGGAAGTGCCAAACGATACGCCACAACACCAATTCTCTCTAAAATGTCAAATGGTCCCACAAAACAAGGACTTAACTTCCCTTTCTTTTCAAAACGCATAACACCCTTCATAGGTGCTACCTTCAAGAACACCTTATCTCCCACATCAAACTCAAGGTCTTTCCGTCTCACATCAGCATAGCTTTTCTGTCTACTCTGCGCTGTTCGCATACGTGCTCTAATCTTCTGAATAGCCTCATTAGTAGACTGAATCAACTCAGGACCCATCAATCGCTGTTCACCAACCTCATTCCAACAAACAGGGGTCCTACAACATTTACCATACAAAGCTTCGAACGGTGCCATGCCGATGGTAGCCTGAAAACTGTTGTTATAAGCAAACTCCATCAAATGCAAGTGAGAGTCCCAACTACCTGGAAACTCTAGAACACAGGCTCGTAGCATATCCTCTAAAATTTGGTTCAAACGTTCAGTTTGACCATCAGTCTTTGGATGAAAAGCCGTACTGAAATCTAACCTCGTGCCCATGGCAGTCTGAAGTCCCTTCCAAAACTTGGAAGTAAATCGTGTATCTCTGTCAGAAACAATAGACACAGGCACTCCATGCAGTCTTACAATCTCAGTTAAATATAACTGTGCCCACTTACTAGCAGTATAAGTGGACTTTCCTGGAACAAAATGTGCTGACTTCGTAAGTCTGTCTACAACAACCCAAATCACTGTGTAACCCTTCAGGGTTTTAGGCAGTCCTGTAATAAAATCCATCGACACATTCTCCCACTTCCACTCTGGCACACTCAAAGGCTGCAACAAACCTGCTGGTTTCTGTCTAGGTGCCTTAACCTGTTGGCACACTAAACACTTACTAACAAACTCGGCCACTTCCCTCTTCATATTACGCCACCAATACACTCGTTTCAAATCCTGATACATTTTCGTACTACCAGGATGCATGGAAAATGGAGAACTATGGGCCTCATTCAGTAAATCGGTCTTGACTGTCGTGTCTGCTGGCACACACAGACGTCTCTCAAACAACAGTCCACCATCAGAGGATATGGAGAACTCATCAATCTGTCCTGTCCCTACAAGGCGACGTCTCTCATCCAAATAAGGATCACTACTCTGAGCATCAATAATCTTCTGCCTCAGAGTTGGTTGCACTGTTAACTGAGCTAACTGTGAGGCAACTGCCCCCACAGATACTGCAATCTCAGCTCTCTCAAGGTCTCGATGTATCGGTACCTGACTGGTAATAAGCGCTGCTGAATGTGATACTTTCCTACTAAGAGCATCAGCTACCACATTCGCTTTACCTGGATGATATAATATCTCACAGTCGTAATCTTTTACTAACTCGAGCCACCTTCGCTGTCTCATATTCAACTCCTTCTGGGTGAAGAAGTATTTCAGGCTCTTATGGTCAGTAAAGATTTGTATCTTTTCACCGTACAAATAATGTCTCCAGATTTTCAGCGCAAACACTACTGCTACCAACTCTAAATCATGTGTAGGGTAGTTCTGCTCATGACTCTTTAACTGACGAGAGGCATATGCAACCACCTTACCTAGCTGCATCAAAACACATCCCAACCCTTTCTTAGAAGCATCACTGTAAATCACAAAATTTCCAGATCCATCTGGTACTGTGAGGACCGGTGCAGTAACTAACCTCTGCTTAAGGTTCTGAAAACTATCCTCACAAGCTGGGCTCCAAACAAAAGGAGTCCCCTTCCTGGTCAACTGGGTCAAGGGAGTAGCTATACGAGAAAAATCTGCTACGAACCTCCGGTAATAACCTGCTAAGCCCAGAAAACTACGAATCTCCCTGACAGTAGAGGGTCGAGACCAACTGGTAACAGCCTCAATCTTTGCAGGATCCACAGAAACTCCCTCACTAGAAACCACATGACCAAGGAAAGCCACCTGCTTCAACCAGAATTCACACTTTGAGAACTTAGCATAAAGTTTATTCGCTCGAAGAGTCTCTAAGACTTTATGCAAATGTCCCTCATGTTCAGCCTCAGTCTTGGAATAAACCAAAATGTCATCAATGAAAACTATTACAAAAGTGTCTAAGAAATCCTTAAACACTCTGTTCATCAGGTCCATAAATACAGCAGGTGCATTTGTCAATCCAAAAGACATTACAATGAATTCATAATGTCCATACCTCGAACGAAAAGCAGTCTTAGGAATATCACCTTCTTTAATCCTCAACTGATGGTAACCCGAGCGTAAATCAATCTTAGAGAATACAGTAGCTCCTTGCAACTGATCAAACAAATCATCGATTCTGGGCAGTGGATACCTATTCTTGACTGTCACCTTATTAAGTTCTCTGTAATCTATACAAAGACGCATCGACCCATCCTTCTTCTTCACAAACAGTACTGGTGCACCCCAAGGCGATACGCTAGGTCGAATAAAACCTTTGTCAAGCAATTCCTGTAATTGTACCTTCAATTCTTTCAATTCAGCAGGAGCCATCCTGTAAGGGGCTCTAGAGATAGGAGCGGTATCCGGCTCCAACTCAATAGAAAAATCAATCTTCCGATGAGGCGGAAGTCCTGGAAGCTCTTCTGGAATTACATCAGGATATTCTCTTACTACAGGTTCTGAGGTCAAAGAAATCTCAACTTCCCTAGTATCCACCACACTGGCCAAGATACTCCAGGTACTCTGGTTGAGTAACTTACTGGCCTTCATAGCCGAAATTACCTTAGGTATGACCACGGTCCCTACCCCTTTAAATTTAAAAATAGGCTCGGTAGGAGGACTAAACACTACCTCCTTACGAGAACAATCAATGCTGGCATGATTGGCAGCCAACCAATCCATGCCTAAAATTACGTCGAAATCATGCATATCCAATACTAACAAGGTTACATCCAACACACAACCAGCTAACTCAATTTGGCATGCTTTAATCCTTTCCTTCGACAACATAATTTCCCCAGATGGTGTAGACACCGATAAAACATAATCTAAGGGCTCCACTTCTAAGCATGCATGAGTTACAAATATCGACGATATAAAAGAGTGAGAGGAACCAGAGTCGAACAAAGTTAAGGCAAAATGCCCCAACACTGGTAGCGTACCTGTAACAACTGTGCCAGCCCTTTCAGCCTCAGATCTGTTAGTAGCAAAAACTCTGCCCTGCTGTGGCGCTCTCGCCCCTTAACTGCTCTGCCCAAACTCAGTAGACTTCAAAGGACAACGATCAGCCGTATGCCCCTCTTGCCTACACTTGAAGCAAATCCTTGTCCCAAATAAACAGCGACCCAGGTGGCGCTTCCCACAAGTATTGCACGACGGTTTCTCTCTGGCAGTTTCACCTGCCACAAAGGGACTCTCCTGGAAACGGCGAAAATTTCCAACTGACCTCATGTTCCTCTGAGGAGCTTCAACGAACTTCTGCTCTGCCTTTCTCTTTTGACTATATGAGGTTCCCTTGTCAACACTCCTTGGCTGAACCTCGTCCTTCCCAATACTCACATCCACTGCCAGACGCAGTGCTTCAGCCTGAGTGGAGGGCTTTAGTGCTCGCACAAAGCCTCTGATCTCATCTCTCAATCCTCTAACAAACCTCTCAGCTCTGGCCTGCTCATTACCAACAAGCTCAGGGGCAAAGCGTGACAGCATGTCAAACTCCTGATCGTACTCCTCAACTGTCATGTTTCCTTGCTTCAGTTCCAAGAATTCCTGGCTTTTTGCATCCCTAAGGTTAGCCGAGAAAAACTTGGTATAGAAACAATCTCTAAACTGGTCCCACGTGATCTGGTCCAACTTTCCACCCAACATACGCAGTGTGGACCTCCACCAAATTATACCTCTGTCTCGAAGAAGAAAAACCGCACACTGAAGTTTGTGCTCTTCTGGGCATCTCATATAGCTAAAAATGGTTTTCACAGAAGACAACCATAACTCGGCCTTGGTAGGATCTTCCAGTGATCCATCAAACGTCTGAGAGTCATATTTCCTAAAGTCCCTCAAATGTTTCGCTTCTGCAGAAAGCTGATTCGGTAGCATCTGTGGCTGCTGCACGACCGATCCCTGCACAGGGGGGTCTACAGACGCAGGTGGAGCTGCTGGTACTGGGGAACTTACTGGCGCAGACTGGCTCTGAGCCATAGCAGCAGCAATAAGCTCTGCGATTCTCTGCTCCAGGTGAGCAGACAAGGCTGCCAAATCCGTTTGAGTAACAGGTGCAGCAGGGACACGCGGGTCAGTTTGGCCCTCAGCAGGCTGACTACGCCCTGCTCCTCTACCTCGGCCTCTAAAACCACCCCTACGTGCACCTCTCCTTGGCGGCATGGTTTCCTAACATCCACCAAAAATTTTCTTTTAGTCTTAAACATCAAAGCACCCCAGACAGTCTAGTTTAACTTAGGCAAGGTTATATTAATAATACCATACTTATTAAACATAAAAGCATACCTGACGAGTGACGAAGGATCGTGTTAGCCATAGGGACATAAAAACATGGACTTAAATCATAAGTCAGTCTACAGAACCTAAAACTTAGGCTCTGATACCAACTGTGACGACCCGGACTTTTCGGACTGACCGTCTAAGTCGTCAATTTGACACAAAACCGTTTGTTTACGAAAGACATAGAACTTTAAATGAAACCATACGAATTCAAAGAAAATTTAATCGGGCCCTATTTCAAAACATGAAATTTTAAAGTACTGTTTACAAAACTTTAACTACTTGTAAATTCAGTTCAACAAAACATTTATAAAACCGTCAGCGGAAGCAGTTTAAAGGACAATCTTCTATGGCCATTCACGAGTCCTTCCTATCCCTCGTCGGTCTGCCCCTCGTGTTACCTTTGCCTGAAAAGTTAAACATAAAAAGGGTGAGTATTAATATACTCAGTAAGGGACCCACTACTCGTCCAGTTCGGGGAAAATAAATTATTAGTATCCTATGGTGTACCCTGCACAGTCACAGTC
>JACWES010000154.1:0-11241 GCA_025688845.1 Cucumis hystrix
CACCCAAAATTAATAAAATGATTTAAAAAATTTTGGGGTGTTACAATATTCCCTCCTTTGGGGATCTTTCGTCCTCGAAAGGTTTTTTTTTTTTTTTTTTAATCCTCAAATAACTCAGGATAATGAATTTTCATGTCGTCCTCTCTCTCCCAAGTAGCTTCCTCAACCTCGTGGTTTCGCCATAGAACCTTAACCAAAGCAATGCCCCTGTTACGAAGCAGTTTAACCTCCCTTGCCAAAATCTCAACTGGCTGCTCCTCATAGCTCAAGTTCTCATTAATTTGCAATGGCTCATAATCAACTATATGTGAGGGATCTGCTACATACTTCCTTAGCATGGAGACATTGAACACATCGTGAACTGCCGACAATAATGGAGGCAACGCCAAACGATAAGCTACGGGGCCAATCCTCTCAAGAATCTCAAATGGCCCCACAAAACGTGGACTCAACTTTCCCTTCTTCTCAAATCTCAGAACACCCTTCATAGGTGCTACCTTCAGAAAAACCATGTTCCCCACGTCAAACTCAAGATCCCTACGTCGTTTGTCAGCATAACTCTTCTGTCTGCTTTGTGCTGTCAACACGCGAGCTTTAATCTTCTGTATGGCTTCGTTGGTGGTCTGAACTATTTCAGGACCTAACATCCGCTGCTCACCAACTTCACCCCAACATATGGGGGATCTACAACTCTTACCATACAACGCTTCAAACGGCGCCATGCCGATAGTAGTCTGGTAGCTATTGTTGTAGGCGAACTCCATCAAGTGTAAATGGGAGTCCCAACTCCCTGAAAACTCCAACACACAAGCTCGCAGCATATCCTCCAGAATTTGATTCAAACGCTCTGTCTGACCATCAGTTTGAGGATGAAAAGCTGTACTGAAATCCAATCTCGTGCCCATGGCAGCCTGAAGTCCCTTCCAGAACTTGGAGGTAAAACGGGCATCTCTGTCAGAAACTATGGATACTGGTACCCCATGCAATCTTACTACTTCCGTCATATACAATTGTGCCCACTTACTGGCCGTATAAGTGGACCTTCCTGGAACGAAATGTGCTGATTTTGTGAGCCTGTCTACAACAACCCATATCACTGTATAACCCTTCAGGGTTCTAGGCAGTCCAGAAATGAAGTCCATAGATATATTCTCCCACTTCCACTCTGGCACACCCAAGGGTTGTAACAAACCTGCCGGCTTCTGTCTTGGTGCCTTCACCTGTTGGCATACCAGACATTTACTAACAAAGTCTGCCACCTCTCTCTTCATATTTCTCCACCAGTAAACTTGCTTCAGATCCTGATACATTTTTGTGCTGCCTGGATGCATAGAAAATGGAGAACAATGGGCCTCGGTCAACAACTCGGTCTTAACTACGCTGTCTGCTGGCACACATAATCGTTTGTCAAACATGAGCCCCTCATCAATAGATATGGAGAACCCCTCGACTTGCCCTGCTTCTACTAAGCGGCGTTTATCCACCAAATAAGGGTCAGTAAGCTGGCCGATAATAATTATCTGCCTCAAAGTTGGCTGTACTGACAACTGAGCTAACTGCGAGGTAACTTCCCCTACTGAAACTGCAATTCCAGCTCTCTCAAGGTCCCTATGTAAATGAATCTGCCTAGTAATGAGTGCTGCAGAATGTGATACCTTTCTGCTAAGAGCATCGGCTACCACATTCGCCTTACCTGGGTGGTATAAAATCTCACAGTCATAGTCTTTAACCAATTCGAGCCATCTTCGCTGCCTCATATTCAGCTCCTTCTGGGTGAAGAAGTACTTCAAGCTTTTGTGGTCAGTGAAGATCTGAATCTTCTCACCGTATAAATAGTGCCTCCAAATCTTTAGTGCAAAAACTACTGCTGCCAACTCTAAATCATGTGTAGGGTAGTTTTGCTCATGATTCTTCAACTGACGAGAAGCATAAGCAACCACCCTACCTTGTTGCATCAGAACACAACCCAATCCCTTCTTAGAGGCATCACTGTATATCACATAATTTCCCGATCCATCTGGCACTGTAAGGACCGGTGCACTAACGAGTTTCTACTTGAGATCTTGGAAACTGCTCTCACACGCTGGATTCCAAACAAAAGGAGTCCCCTTCCTGGTTAATTGGGTCAAAGGACTAGCTATACGAGAGAATCCTTCCACAAACCTCCTGTAATATCCTGCTAAACCCAGAAAACTTCGAACTTCACTAACTGTAGAAGGTCGAGGCCAATTGGTAACGGCGTCGATCTTTGCTGGGTCCACCGAAACTCCCTCACTGGATACTACGTGACCAAGGAAAGACACCTGCTTCAGCCAGAACTCGCACTTAGAAAACTTGGCATACAGCTTATTGGCTCTAAGGGTCTCCAACACCTGATGCAAATGTTCCTCATGCTCAGCCTCTGTCTTGGAGTAAACTAAGATGTCATCAATAAAAACTATCACAAAAATGTCTAAGAACTCCTTAAACACCCTGTTCATTAATTCCATGAAAGCAGCAGGAGCATTTGTCAAGCCAAATGACATTACAATAAACTCATAATGTCCATATCGGGAACGAAAGGCCGTCTTAGATATATCATTGTCCCTAATCCTCAACTGGTGATATCCCGATCGTAAATCGATCTTAGAGAACACAGTGGCCCCCTGCAACTGATCAAATAAATCCTCAATTCTGGGCAACGGATATTTGTTCTTGACTGTCACCTTATTAAGCTCTCTATAGTCAATGCAAAGACGCATCGACCCATCTTTCTTCTTTACAAACAACACTGGTGCTCCCCAAGGTGACACACTAGGTCGAATAAAACCTTTGTCCAGCAGCTCCTGCAACTGGACCTTCAGCTCTTTCAGTTCCGCTGGTGCCATTCTGTACGGGGCTCTCGAGATGGGACCGGTACCTGGTTCAAGCTCTATGACAAAATCAACATCTCGGCGGGGCGGAAGTCCTGGAAGCTCCTCTGGACAAACATCGGGATATTCCCTTACCACTGGCTCGGATGACAAAGATACTTTAAGCTCTCTGGTGTCCACAACACTAGCCAAAATACTCCAAGTACCCTGATCGAGCAGCTTCCTAGCCTTCATGGCTGAGATAACTTTGGGTAGGACCACAGTCTCAACCCCTTTATACTTAAAACTAGTTGCCTTGGAAGGGTTAAAAACTACCTCCTTGCAAAAACAATCTATGCTTGCGTGGTTAGCAGATAGCCAATCCATGCCTAATATTACATCAAAATCTCGCATGTCCAGTACTAATAAAGTTACATCTAGAACGTGCTTTGCTACTTCTATCTGACATGCTTTTATCTTTTCACTTGACAACAAAATTTCTCCAGATGGAGTAGAAACGGACAATAGATAACTCAAAGGTTCAACTTCTAGATTCACATGCTGTACAAATACTGAGGATATAAAAGAATGAGAGGACCCCGAGTCAAATAATACTAAAGCAAGGTGTCCCAAGATTGGGAGTGTACCTGTCACCACTGTGCCAGCTTTCTCAGCCTCTTGCCTATTAGTGGCAAAAACTCTCCCCTGATGGGTTGGGGAGGTTTGTTTTCCAACACCGTATGTTTTCTGAGGGCACTTATCAGCTAGATGCCCATGTTGTCTGCACCTGTAACATACTCCACTCCCTGCTAGGCAACGACCCGAGTGGTGTCTTCCACAATTTGGACATACGGGTAATACCCTCAAGGTTTGGCCTGCCTGAGTCGCTTGCTGTCTGTGACGGTGGAACAACCCATCTGGCCTCGAATTCTTGTGTGGTGCAGCTATAGGTTGCTGCTCAGACTTCCGTTTCTGTCCTGGAGTTGGTCCCTTCTCTGCAGCCTTGGCCAACACCGTCCTCTCATGCAAACTCAGGTCTACCGCCATGCGCAGCGCATCGGCCTGGGTGGTCGGTCTAAGGACGCGAACGAAACCCTGAATCTCTGACTTGAGACCTCTGACGAACTTGTCAGCTCTCTCAGCCTCTGTTCTAACTAAATCCGGTGCAAACCGGGATAACGCATCAAACTCTTGATCATACTCTTCCACGGTCATGTTGCCTTGCTCTAGTTTTAGGAACTCCTGGCACTTGGCCTCTCTCACCGTGGCGGAGAAGAATTTGGCATCAAAGTTCTCCTTGAACTGCTCCCAGGTGATCTTACTTACATCTCCACCTAACATCCTTTCTGTGGACTCCCACCAGCCTCTGCCTCTGTCAATCAGTAGGTACACAGCGCACTGAACCTTCTGGTCATTGGGGCACTTCATATACCGAAAGATGGTCTCCACTGAACTCAACCACATTTGCGCCTTGGTGGGGTCTGCTAAAGATCCATCGAAAGTTTGAGGGTTATACTTCCTGAAGTCCCTCAGGTGCTTGGCTTCGGCTGATAGCATGTCTGGTAAGTGTTGGGCCACAACTGGGGCCTGCACTCCTGTGACTGGTATCTGAACACCTGCAGTCGGTGCCTGAGTAGGGGCTGTCTGGGTCTGTGGAGCCGGCTGTCGCTGTGCCATCACTTCCAACAATAGGTCTCTATACCTTTGTTCCATGGCAGCAAGATCGGCTTGAGTGACAGGTGCGTTAGGGTCGACAGCTTGTGCAGATGACTGTCCCCCGCTTTGTCCTTCAGGTTGTCCCTCAGGCTGGCTACTCCCAACTCCTCTGCCTCCTCTACCACCTCTGCGAACACTTCTTCGTGGCGGCATTTTTCCTAAATTCCACCATTTAAAAGTCTTTTACTACGAATTCGTTCATAACATGCTTACTTACTTATCTAGTTTAATTCAGGCAAGTTCATATGTACAATCTTAAATTATATCTTAATACGTACCTGGCGAGTGACGAAGGACCGTATTGACCATAGGGCTAAAATCAACGACTTACATCGTAAGTCAGTCTACAGAACCTAAGACTGCGCTCTGATACCAACTGTAAAAACCCAACCTTCCTAGAAGGTTGAGTTCATTACTATTTAGATAAAATGTAGTTTTTTTTTTTTTAAAAGGAAAATTAATTTATAAGTTTTGAGAAATATAAAAAAAATAAATAAGCAATGAAAATGATAAAACAAAATACTAGTTTAGGCCCATAAATAAAAGAGATACTTTAAAATAATTAAAGTTCTGAAATTCTTAAAATAATTCTTAAAACATAAATGCGAAAAAACTGAACTATTCCCTATGGCGAACCGCGGTCACTTCTTGTCATTCGCCAGCTTGCCCTTGCCTTTATCTTTACCTGAAAACTAAACATTTGAGAGAATGAGTATATAAAATTATACTCAGTAAGAGACCCATACTTAGTCTCCCTATGTGTTGTTAGTCTCTTGCTAGAGTCCTATAATAAGGTACCACGCTCTATGGTGCTCCCGAACGCACGCTATCCAGTAGTCCCACCGGGACTGAACTGGGCTCTCGGTGAACCCGAAGGAATCACCCTAAAGGAGAGTCGGGCTGTAAGTGATCCCGTCGAATCACGTCTCAGTAATACTCAATCATATATATGGGAGGACCTTAATGGACCCCTCGTGGTACGACTCCAACTGGCAGACCAACAGAACACTATAGGCTATACATGCTCATCATAAAATCAATATTCAGCTCAACATACATAATCTCATAGATACATATAATCCCATCATGCATCAATAATATGCATCTCAGGCAAAAAGGGGAAAATTCTCTTACCTGGAGATTTGCTAAAATAATTCACTGGTCGATAATCAGGTTCTCCCAATACCCAAACCTAACCACCAGTAAAATTTAAAATCAATTATTCTGATAATTTTTCACCCTACTGTTTTAATTAGTAACCAAGCTTATCCAAGCTTACCTCAAGATTAGGATTGAATCCAACACCACCTTAAATGGAAATTCACAGTCCTATTTCCACCAATTTCGCTTGGACCTTCAAGCAACCATAGACCAACTTATTCCAAATATCATCTTATTTAAGATAAAAATACTTAATTGGGTGTACCAAACCCATACAAACTCACCCCAATAGGCTCCAAACAAGGAAAATGGCTCAGCAGAACAGTTGGCTCGGGCGTGCGGCTTGTAGAGGAGAAGAAAGCGTGCGGCTGGCGTGTGCGGCTGAAGACGGACGCGTGCGGCTGGAGAATAACCCACGCGTGCGACAACGGCTGCGGCTTGCGACTCGGAGAAAAACTGGCGCACGCGGCTGCTGCTGAAGGCGTGTGGCTGCGACTCGAAGAAGGCGGCGCGTTCGGCTGCAGGCGCGCGACTGGCCGAGTGAGACGCGAGGGAGGCGTGCGGCTTCGTCCGGCGACCGTCGTCGAGCAGCGGCAGCTTCAGTCGTGCGGCGGCTAGGGTTTTTTTTTTTTTTTCTTGTGAGGAAGAAGATGAATAGTATGGCACGCATCCCGAGGTGTATTTAAATCCATAAAATTCTAATAATAACAATAATGCCACTATTATTATTATTATTATTTAATTTCCCCCAAATAACTCCCATTCTCCTTCATCTTTTCCTATTCCTATTCAATTTTCCTCTCTCTTCATTAATAACCCTTATCTCACCTCTTTTATATTTCTCCTTAATACTTATAAATCTTCACCAATTAAAACCATTTCACAAAATAACACCCAAAATTAATAAAATGATTTAAAAAATTTTGGGGTGTTACAATAATTAATAAACATATTGGACGAAGAACCATTTCCTTTGCAATGTACTGTAATAATAGATAATTGGGTTAATAATCTATTATATATGTGCATGCTACAAATATATATATATATATATATATACATACCTTGGAGTTTAGAACATGAATTCCAGCATATTTGGTATCCCATCTAAACTCAGCGAAGCTACCAGTAGAACAATGTTGAAAGACATTATCAGTTTTAGAGTTAATCACATTATTATAATCAAAAGTTGCATTGTTGTTCTCTACTTTGTTGATGTTTTTAGTGATGTAGTTCCAATAAAATACAATCTTTGTTGCCTTGTATAACCAAGCAGCTCCCCATATTAATTCGTCCTATGTCAAACCAGTTTATTTAGGATTCATTTGTTAAAGAGAATTTGAAGACAAATGATTCAATGACATTTGTTCCTAAACATAAGAATTATAGGTTTTCCTCCTATTATTAATCATTTTAGTAAAGGTGTTACAATATATGTTTGGGAGTGCAAGCAATTTGATTTAGTAAGCCTCTTATGAACTTGTCAACCCCCTATCACATGTTTATTTAGCATGTCCTTTCACATGTTTATTGCTATGGTAAGCCTCTTATGAACTTGTCAACCCCTCACTAGCAATCTCATTTTAGTAAAGGTGTTACAATATATGTTTATTGGCCTTTAATTTTTTTATCTCGCATCTATCTCGCACATACCAAAATTTGAGTAGAAGTTTCAAAATGAGATTGCTACCCTTCCTAAACCGTTTAAATGGTCCTATGTATGTTTATTGAGCCATAATATTTTATCTCGCATCTATCTTGCATATATCTCGCACCTACCAAAATTTCACTAGGAGTTTCAAAATGAGATTGCTACCCTTCCTAAACTGTTTAGAATGCATGTTTAGCTAGTTTATTGGGCTTTAAGGGTTTAGGGTTAGCAAGATTATTAGCCTTTAATTTTTCTATCTCGCACCTATCTTGCACGTACCAAAATTTGAGTAGAAGTTTCAAAATGAGAGTGCTACCCTTCCTAAACCGTTTAGAATGTATGTTTAGCTAGTTTATTGGGCTTTAAGGGTTTAGGGTTAGCAATTTTATTAGACTTAGCAAGTTTATTAGCCTTTAATTTTTTATCTCGCACGTAACAAAATTTGAGTAGAAGTTTCAAAATGAGAGTGCTACCCTTCCTAAACAGTTTAGAATAGTCCTATGTATGTTTATTGAGCCATAATATTTTATCTCGCACCTATCTTGCATGTATCTCGCACCTACCAAAATTTGAGTAGAAGTTTCAAAATGAGAGTGTTACCCTTCCTAAACTGTTTAGAATGCATGTTTAGCTAGTTTATTGGGCTTTAAGGGTTTAGGGTTAGCAAGTTTATTAGCCTTTAATTTTTTATCTCGCACCTATCTCGCACGTAACAAAATTTGAGTAGAAGTTTCAAGATGAGAGTGCTACCCTTCCTAAACCGTTTAGAATGCATGTTTATAATGGTCCTATGTATGTTTATTGAGCCATAATATTTTATCTCGCACCTATCTTGCATGTATCTCGCACCTACCAAAATTTGAGTAGAAGTTTCAAAATGAGAGTGCTACCCTTCCTAAATTGTTTAGAATGCATCTTTAGCTAGTTTATTGGGCTTTAAGGGTTTAGGGTTAGCAAGTTTATTAGCCTTGGCAAGTTTAGTAAGTCTCTTATGCAATTATATTTGATTTGTTTATTTTTTGTGCAGGCTTCAGTATGACTTCGACATCAACTCACGGACCCATGTACAAGATTGATCCTTCTCATCATTTTCAGGCTTTAGTAAGCAATTTATCTCATTTAGAAAATACTACGCGTAATATAAAGGCTAAATTGAAACCGGATCAATTAACCTTATTTAGAAATACAAAGTTTGGCCACTTTTTGGATCTTAATATAGTCTTTAATGGGTCACTCATCCACTACTTATTTTTAAGAGAGGTGGAAGATGAAGGGAATGATCATATCAGTTTCATGATAGGGGGAGTTGTGTGCACTTTTGGTAGGAGAGAGTTTAATATCATGACGAGTCTATGGAGTTCTCCAACAGAGCCTATTCAATTGGTTGGGAATAGTAGGTTGTTGGACACGTTCTTCGAAGAAAAAAAGTCTATTTATATAAGTGACTTTGAGGACACATTTGTGGAATACGAGGGGGATGACGATGACATAGTTAAATTAGCTTTAGTGTACTTCATAAAGCTGTCATTGTTAGGAAATGATAGGCGGACCAAGGTGGACCGAATTTTATTTAGGATTGCAGATGTTTGGATCACATTTAACAATTATGATTGGGGAGGGTTGGTTTTTGGACGCACAATTTCTACCTTAAAACGAGCCTTGGACATGCAACATGCCAAGGGAAAGAATAAGTCAACTAAGACAAAATATACTGTCATAGGATTTTCGCATGCGTTACAGGTATGTTACTTCCTACTTCAAACTTATGCACATATTTATATATACATATATTTTGGGACACTTGCTAAACTTGTTTTGTCGAACATGGAATAGGTTTGGGCATATGAGTCTATACCAACCATCATTGAATGTGGTGTACATAAAGTAAACAGCGATGTCATACCACGAATGCTATGGGTTTGCGAACTATTGCCAAAGTCTCATGTCCTACAAAGCCAGGTGTTTGACTCGCCAATGGTAAGTAGCAACCAATAGTAACTAACTTACCGACTGCATGACTTTGTTCCTTTTTGTTTGACCTAACTACATTTGCTTTTCCACTTTGTAGTTCATAATTAATGCGGTAATTGAGATGATGCCTGAAGAGGAGCATTTAAGAATATCTTCAGAAGAAGTTTTTGACAAACCCCATCCATCTAACATCGTTTTTGAGAAGAATGGTGGTTCAAAACGAGCAAGAGAAGTTAGTAATGATGACGATGACTGCAAAAAGAGTAAAAAGAGTAAGAAAAAGAAGTGGAAGTCTAAGATGAAAGAAGTTGTTCGGAAACTCAAATATCGAGTAGCGGTTCTTGAGAATGAATGTGGAAGCCTAAAATCAATGTTGTCGACTATATTGAAACACCTTGAACTTCAAAGAAAGGTTAGGAAGTAAAGTTTGTTTAACATTTTCAAAGTTATCCTTACTAATACATTTTGACATTTCCAAAGGGTGAAGAAGGAGACTACAAGAGGTTTGAAGGTCATGATGCCCAGACCCAAGATGTTGACACACTCGGTACCCCTTCTTGGTTGAGGATGCCAAAGGAGGATGACACAAGTAATGGGGTGAAACACGTTGAACTTCAAAAAAAGGTTAGGAATCAAAGTTGTGTAATGGGGTGAAAATCATCCTTACTAATGCTTTATTTTGACATAGCTAATCTTGATGCTTAGTTTATATCATTATCCTTACTAATGCATTTTGACCTTCCATAGGGTGTCGAAGGAGACCGCAAGGAGGATGACACAATCGACGTGTTGGAGAAGAAGGTTCATATTGGTTTGGAGGAGCCAATAGACGTCGTTGACAATTTCAACGAGGAAACTGGAGAAAAACGTTTTACCCATTTTGATTCAGACATCATGGAAATAGAACCCTTATCCACTCAACGACCACACATTCAGCCCGCACGTAGCAAGCGTGCAAGTGTTTACTTGTCAACCCCCTTCACAACTTTAATTAAACAATCGACGAAATCAACCACCACCAACTCTCAGTCTCAACCATCCGTTTATGATCCTATGCACAAAATACCTGACGCCGATTTAGATCGACTCAGAGCTTGGATTACAGACAAGCATATGAAAGATGAGGTGCGTGAAACTTTTCACCGAAAAAAATCGAAAGAATTTTTCAGAGACTTGTTCATGTGTCGTCGGTGGTTGGTGGATGAGGTAAGGACTTTTCTTATTATTTCTTCTTTACAGGTTTAGAGTACGTAGTAAAACCATGTTTGTTTTTTAAAATCAAACCTATCAATACTACTTCTACCTTCAATCTTATTTCTTTGTTAACTAAAAATAGTAGCTTTTATAAAGTTGGTTTGATCCTAGAACCGAAAAAGTATTCAATGTTTTCTTTTGTTTCTATTAGCATTTGGATGCACTCTTTCTTCTCATTCGCTTCAAGATTAGGACAGCCATGATACCTTCTGCTCAAAACTTCACAACTATAGACACACTCTTCATGGTTTGTATTCGCAACCATACTTTATGTTATGAATTTGCTTTTGATATTTGTCTTATTGTCTTATTGTATTTCGGTCTGACATAAATACATATACATGTGTATTTTTTTTCTTTGCAGCGACTATTAGTTGCGAAGTGGCCTGAATACCAAGAATGTATTAAAGAGAATCGGTCGTTTCACTGGAAGGAGGAGTATCGGTTGGTTGACTATGTTGTTGAATCAAAACAAGACTTTCAAGATCCTTGGGCGAATGTTGATTACATTTACTCTCCATTAAATATCCATGGCAATCATTGGATTCTATTATGCTTGGACTTGGTAAGTTGTCAAGTCAAGGTATGGGATTCGCTTCCGTCGCTTACGAGTGCCGAAGATATGAGAAGCATATTAATGCCGATTCGAGAGATGGT
>JACWES010000155.1:0-30993 GCA_025688845.1 Cucumis hystrix
AAATATGATTTATTTTCTCTTTTTTTTCCCTAAATAAAATATTTGTTGGAACATTTTTAAAAATAGAAAAATAAATAAAATATTTACAAGCTATAGCAAAATTTTAGATTCTATCAATGATAGTCTTCTATCACTATAGCATATCAATGACTATCAGTGATCGAATTTGCTATAGGTTGTAAATATTTTTAAAATTTACTATTTTTAAAAAATTCCTCATATTTTTTTCTTTCCTCCACATTCCCACAATATTCTTATTATATATATATATATATATATATATTTCACCACATCACATCTTCTCTTCCAAAATACGATATTTTCCTTACATAATTATATTTTCACAAATATAATTATCTTTCCATTTTTCATAAATATATATATATATATACATACCTATAATTACCAAATCTCTAAAAGTTTCCACTCATCCAACTTAATTAAATAACATCTAAATTATTTAATTAAATTCCAATTTCTATAAAACCAAATAATTTCCACAAGATACAATTAAATCAAAATCTCAACGCACACCACAAATTTAAATAGGGCACTTGCGAAAATGGCAAAAGAAGTTATAATTATTAAGTTTATAGCACACATACTTTATTATTTACGAAAATGGCAAAAAATAAAGTCCAACCCACACATATAAAAGCTTAAATTTGATTATTTTTGCTATATTTGCAAAATCACAAACCTTAAAGACATTTTTGCAAAATACCTAAACTAATTCGCCACCCAATACAATTTTCCATTTTAAATCCTCTAATTAATTAAT
The DNA here is from genome assembly GCA_025688845.1 of Cucumis hystrix. Classification (NCBI taxonomy): domain Eukaryota; kingdom Viridiplantae; phylum Streptophyta; class Magnoliopsida; order Cucurbitales; family Cucurbitaceae; genus Cucumis; species Cucumis hystrix. Next base: position 782 of record JACWES010000155.1, read on the forward strand.
TATTCATCTAATAAATATCTAATTAATTCCAATGTCCACAAAATCAAATTATTCTCATTATGTGAAATCAAAATAACGTCCAATAAGTTTATTATAATCAAACAAAAATAAGATAATTATCTCAAAAAATTATCTTAGTTTTTTGGGGTGTTACAATTGTTCTGTGCACAAAGGTCATGTGATGAGGGTATCCATAGATCGCTAGAGTTTCCATCACAGAGACTAGATCGAGATGAAGGCCTTTATAGACACCTACATTTTTTCATATCATAATAGCTACAACGAGGTAGGATACTACTGGCGCCTAAAGTTTCGTTTCGTCGATACATGAAAAGTCAAGGTATAGCAAGAAGTAAAAGAGAAAGGCTTGAAAGTTAAGCTTGGGAAAAAGAATTGCTTTGCTAACTTTACTTATAGCTTAAAGTTTTTAGTAAACATGTTTTGTTTTAAAAGTTGTCACTCACGAGGTTTTATAGCTCACCTTTCAATTTTTTTATCTTCCTTATAGGTAGAGATCGTAGTTTTGGCTCCTAATAGAAATCTGCCTACTCTGCTAGAAGTTGGATTTAAAATTTTTTCGCACGACCTATTCCATTTTATGTTATGATGGTATGTAGTTAAAATTAGTATTGGATATAGTTGTTGTGTCTGTAATAGATTAGTAAGAACTACTTGAACTGAGTTTGTATAGTTTTATATTGTTGAGACTCTGATTTCATTTATGTCTACATAAGAGACTTAAGTAAACAGGTTGTCCATTGGTTGGATGCTCTAAAACTATTATGAAGTCTTATATCTTCAGGTTTTTGATGTTTTTCGCAGTGTATGTTTACCAAGAGATAGTTTAGATTCAAGTTAAGGGTCGGCAGGTATTGTTAGAAGGAGAACCATGTCGATCAGCTTCACGCCCATGTCTCGGGCCTAGTGCGGAGAGGCTTCGGGATGGGGTGTGACAAGTAATGTAATGAACAAGCTTCCATTCACTCTAAAATACACTCTTTTATAATACTACCTTCAAATTGTTTCTTGGTATTAGAGCCACAATGGCTTACATTGAAACCAAATCCACACCAAAGAAACCCAACTAAAAGAAAACTCTGATCTTCAAACATCAACCAATGAAGCTGAAATGAGAAAAACCATGGATGAAGATATTTGTTACCAAGTTCGATGAGGAACCTATCCGATCGACATCCCCAGCTTCACCTACCTACTCAACCAAGCCACCTCCATAAAATTAGAGATAGGTAACTTCCTTTTGTGACAAAGCAGTGTTCTTCCTATTCTGAAAAAGTTATAAGCTTGAAGGCCACCTAACTAGAAGTACACCTTGCCTAGATTACTTTATCATCATTCCACCTTGTAAGGATGAACCGAAAGTGCTACTGCTACCCAACAGAGAGCATGATATGTAGATTATTGCAGACTAGTTACTTGTTGGTTGGCTCTGTAACTTGATGACACTAGAAGTTGGCCACACAAGTTATAGGACATGATGAAGCAAAACCCTTGAGGAATGATATTCTATAGTACTTTAAAGTTCAATGAAGATCTCAGGAAGCTCATAACCGACAACTTCTTCAAGAAACTCGTGAAGGTACAATGAGAATGTTTGATTATTTGTTTGCAACGAAAAATTATTTTGATAATTAGCAACTTGCAATATATCCTATGGATATGAGAGGTTTTATTTCTTATGTTGTTGGTAGACTTGATGATGAATACAACCTTATAATATGTGTTATAAGAAGCCAATAACTCTCTTGGAGCAAGATACAGTTTAAGTTGTTAACTTTCAAACAACGTCATGAACGACTTCAAACCTATAAGAATCTGTTCCTATGAATGTTGCCCAAGTTGAAAAGTCTAGGCCAAATCAGTCCTCTTCTAACCAACCCTATAGACCACCTCAGTATCCACCCAATCGAGGAGGAGAAAACAACAGGGTAAGAGGATGATATTCTCCTTCCACAAATCGTCCCATGTGCCAAATTTAGGGGAAACTTAGGCACATTACTATTATTTTCTACCATTAGTAAGACAAGATGGATAACAATTTAACTGCAAGTAAACCACCCTCTACCAACCCTGCTCCACCAAAACTAATTGTTCTTCTTGCCTATCCTAAAACTCTTCAAGATCCCACTTGGTATATGCACAGTGGTGCAACCAATCACGTTACCTCTAGCTTAGGTAATCTTCATATCCAACATGAATATTTTTGGAATTTAGGTCCTAAAACTCGTAGTTTGTAAGTTTAAAATCATATTCTATTCAATAAAGTAGTTATTAAGGAATTATTAATGAAAATGAATACTATAATCTTGAATTCAATAAACTAAGGTCCCAAGGATATGTTGTATGGACTTGAACTTTATCTAGAGACATGAACATGGATCAAGTTTGAGTATACAACTTAAACGATCTATAATATATGAATAAGGTTGGTCACCTTATTTTGAGGATACTATGGATATGCAGCCCCCTTCGTAGTTATTACAAACGGTGTGATCCTAAATCGTTCATGAAGAGACATGAAAGTGTGGCATCTAAAGAGTTTACATAAGATTGGAACCATGAAACAATCACTCTTTTGTTATAACACCATTTAGTATTTAAGACCAACTATTTCTTTCTATTGATGACCTAGTTAACTTAATCTTAATTCTAAGCTAACTATGAACTCCTGTTCACACGTGATTATTCTTAGATCCGCATAGGTGAGGGCAAATTATTAGCACTGGTTCAATAAGCCTTCCATTTTAGGGGTAAGACCGGATGGATAGTCGGGAACATAGGGTGCAAGACAGAATTCACTTTTGACCGTTTTAGAATTAGTAGATAAGTTGTTCCTTAATGTACTGAATTCTAAGTCTTGAACAAGGGGCACCACACTCTCATTGATATGAAAGGGATTCGTTTTATAGGTTGGACCTGAAATCAACCATTCATTAGAAGATCAATGGGACTTAAGGAGCAAAACGTAATCTCTATAAAACAGTATTTTAACCCAACCAAGATAACAAAGAACCTGTGAAGGATTAACTAACTAATCATGGTTATAGCAGATGGACACAAATATATCTATAGTGAGAGGAGTGAAACTACGAGACTTTAGTAAAATGACCCTTTTTTAACGAATGTTGATTAGCTTAGACTAAAAAAGATTAGCCAATTAATCTCATATCATTGGAGTCCACGATCTATAGGTCCATTAGGTTCCTCTACTAGCTCATATGGAATAAACTTAGAATGGTATGTTGAATTAGTTTGAATAGTTCAAGTTAGTAAAGGAGAAAAAATCGACCATTATATATGATATAACTATTTGTTACCATTTAAGAGATAAAGTTTTATGTTTAAATGTGATTTGAATATAAAAAAAATATGACTGTGGATTCATATTCGGAAACTCGAAAATGATGATACTGGTCAAAGTTGTAAAAAAGTTGTAAAAAGTTAAAGCGTTGACTTTTGACTAAGAAAGGACAAACTTTGATTGAATTTATATTCAAATGTGATTTGAGTTTTGGAAAAATGAATTTAGATTTATGCTCGGGAGGTCAACATTTGTCAAGGAGGACAAAATGGTAAAACATCAAAATGTTGACTTTTGGTTTGAAAAGTTAAAGTTTGTTAACTAATATGTGAAAAGACCATGATGCCCTAGTGGAAAATCCAACATTTTGTTGAATAATCCCATTAACTCCTAATGGGGTAAGTGGTTGCATATGGTGTTGACACGAAGCCCACTAAGAGATAGTGGATTGTGGGGTGTTGAGCTATTGTAAGGTGTTGGGCTTTGGTGAACGTACATACAAACTTAATTTCAATTATTCAAACACTTTTGACCTTTTATGTTTTTACTTTTATAATAATTCACCAAAAAGTTTTTTATTTCCTAACTTTCATCCCTATTCCATATTAATCCTCAAATTTCCATCTCTCTCTCATTTCCTTCACTCATAGGGTCCTACAACTCGATTCTAAGTTTGGAGACTACCAAGTCAACACTAGTGGTTTGGGTTTAGTTCGTGAGAAGATATGAGCAGTCTGGAGCTAAGAAGGTATAATTTCTATTAACCCTATTTAATGTCGTTCTTGCTTTGATGTCGGTTTAAAAACGACATAAAAGGCATCATTAATGTCGGTTTAAAAGCGACGTTAATGGCCATTGATGTCGATTTTAAACCGACATTTTTATGGTGTTATTGTTGATCTTTAGTGTCGGTTTGCCTTTGATGTCGTTTTTAAACCGACATTAAAGTCTTGTTTTTGGATCTATTTTTACAAAATTTATTTTTATTTAATTGTTGCATTATTGTCTATTTTTTATAAACTGACATTGGATACCTGTAAATAAATATTTTTTTTCACGCCAACAAATCAATAAAATTAATATTATTTTAGAAACTACAATATTTTTCTTTTACATTTGTATACAGAAAATGAAATCTTAATATTGCGTTTGTATATACATTCTACAATAATACATGGAACTAGATCCTAATACAAGACTTAAATAAGAAATCTTAAACGCCTTCACAATTTTCAACTTTCAACGATCGCTTCCATCTACACAATCGCTTAGCTTAGCTTTGCTGGCTATCTAAGATCAAAATATACTTTACAACCTGAGGAAGATTAAATCTAGAATCTGCAAAATTAGTACATATTATTTAAAATCAAACTAAACATACTGCAATCTAAGTAACGACCCAACTTTTCGAATAAATTGAAATCATTACTTTAATACAAGACTCATACCTTAAACATAAGACTGGACAATTAAAATAAAATTTCAATAATGTCAAAGAGTATTTATTCGGGCCCTCTTTCAAATGAGTTTTTAAAAAATTTAAAACAATCGTTTATAAAAAAAATGAAACAAATATCAGTTGTCAAGGTAAATAATAAAAATAAATAAAACTCAGTTCAGTCTCAAAAACTAAGAAAAACAAAACATTAAAGCGTAAGGAGTTTGAAAGTCTTTTCCCCTATGGAAAATCACGACTCCTTCTTGGCCCTCGTCGATCTGCCCCTCGTGTTACCTTTGCCTGAAAAGTTAAACATGAAAGGGTGAGTATAAACATACTCAGTAAGAGACCCACTACTGGTCTCGTTAGGGAAAATATACTGTTAGCTTCCTATTCGGGTACCCAGCACAGTCATAATCTTATGATCCCGTAGGACACATTATCAGTCTAACGCCCCGAAGGACGCAAATAAACTCAGTCTAGTGTTCTGCAGAAACACATATCCGTCTAATGCTCCCATAGGATGCACAAAAAATGGTGATCTCGTAGGACACCTGCAAGGTACACATCCCAATAGAAAACTAACAATTTTCCCCTCAGTCCATTCTAAACATCTTAACAGTCATTCGTATTACAATCAAATTTCCTCAACACATAGTTCCTTCACTTAACACCTTAATAGGTATCTTATTCTACTTTAACCCAAGGTCAGTCAGTAACATACATATCGGTATCTCAGTCAAACAAGTTGTATAATCACACAGTTCTCAGTTCACCAGTACACTGCCATACTTTAATATCTTCTATATCCAGTCTAAACGATAATCCACAAATTCACCTCCACACTTTATACTAGCATAACCTACTGTTGTCGTTCTATATATTTCCATATATATATATATAAATATATTTCCAATCAAACACAGTATGTTTACAACATCAAGTTTACAATATCCATACATACATTCATATGAAACTCAATTACTTTCACGATATTTTCTCCCATTTAGTTTTCTCAATGAAATTTCTAAACTTACCCAAGTATTAGCGAATCGAACTCCAACAAATCTACAATTTTGTTGTGAATCCAAAAAACTCAAGCGCTACTTTCAACACCTCAATGATCAATTAACAATTTAATTAATTATCCAACACTACAACCCAAGGAAACTACGATGTAAAATTATAACACTCACCAATACAACTCACCACCAAGAATCCCAACGTTTCACAGTAAGATGAGGGCAACAACTTCGAATAACTGGAATTGGCATACGAAAATCGGAGCAGAAAAGAATAGCTAACAATAGTAAGCGGCTCGGTGAGGGGACAACTGGGAGCGACTTAGACGGAGACAAGCTCAGATCTGTAATCAGCTTCACGCGTGACTAAGACAGAATGCGACGACGAACGAAGGAGACCAGCAACAGTCGAAGGTCGGACTTCATGAACGACACCGATCGGAGAAACTAACGCTCGACGAAGCGCGGCTACTGAAATTACGGGGAGGGAGACGAGGATTGCTTCGACTTGGCTAACTTGTGGTTTCGACAACGTGATGTGGGCGGCAGTCGACAAAGGAGCTGAACGACGAAGAAACGAAGAGAAAGAAAAAGAAAAGAAAGAAAAGGTCGGTGGTCGACTAGGGTGAGAGGAAGAAAAAAAAGAAGAAGAAAGAGGAAAGTGGGGGCACGCGTGGATTCCTTTCTTTTTTTTTTTTTAATAATAATAATAATAATAAACATTAACCAATATTATCTTTACTTTTATTTAACAAGTTTTCTATTTCTTTTCTTTTCTTCAAACAAAAAAAAAACTTTAAATAAAAGGTAATTTGATAAAAAAAGAACTCCAAAAATGTCGGGGTGTTACACGTAAAAACAATTGTTCAATAGTGGATCAGTGGGACCTAAGGAACAAGATGTAGTCTCGGGGGTAAAACGATATTTTGACCAGTCGAGGTTACGAACAACCTCTAAAGATTAACTTACTTATCATGGTTATATCACATGGACACAAATATATCTATAGTAAGGGGAGTGCAACTTCTGGACTTTAGTGGAATGACTCGTTAGTTAATGAAGGTTGATTAACTCGATTTAAAGAGTTTAGCCAGTTAATCTCATATAGTTGGAGTCCATGATCTATAGGTCCATTAGGTTCTCCCGCTAGCTCACAAGGAATCAACTTAGAACATTATGATGGAATAATTCGAATTGTTGGAATTAGGTAAAGAGAGAGAAATCGACGAATATATTTGATATATCATCAATTATAAGTTTAAGATAAAACTTCATGTTTAAATGTGATTTAAATATTAACAATATGAATATGGATTCATATTCGAAAGCTCGAAATTGGTAGAAATAGTTAATGTCAAATTGTGACTGACTTTATATTCAAATGTGATTTGAATTTCAAAAAAATGAATACAGATTCATGCTTGGGAGGTCGAAATTAGTAAAGATGGACAAAATGATAAAAAGTGAAAATGTTGACTTTAGATTTGAAAAAGTCAAACTTTGAATTTGATTTAAATATTAAATTACCATATTGCCCTTAGACTAATCTAAATTAATAACACTTGTTGAGATTTGACAAGCTTATCACTTGCATGTGATATGCAAGTGGCTTATTGCATGCAAGACACCTAGCCCACTAATAGTTAGTACAATGTCAAGTGTTGAGATAAAGGAATCTCATTACTTGTATGTAGTTTGCTTAAAAAAGGGATTATTGCAAATGGAAAAGAGAACTCTTGGTTTTTTAGTGAGATAATTATTTTTGTAATTTGGATTTGCAAAATAAACAAAAAAAAAAAATACATTTTCCCTTTACAAAATCTCAAAAGAAAACTTCTTCATAAAAAAAAAAAAAGAAACTCCATCTCCCTTTCTATTTTCTCCACCATTCGGGTCCCACAACCCGATTCCAAGTTCGAAGAATAGCAGGTCAACACTAGTGGTAGTCCCGACTTCAAGTTCGTAAGGAGATTGTGAAGAGTATGTAAGGAGATTACAAGGGTAGAAAAGATACAAAGGTAAGTTTTTTTTTTTTTTAAATTTTAAAATTAATCTCATCTTTGTTTATATTAGGGTTATTATGCATGTTAATTACTAAATTGTTTAGTTGTAATTAGAGTAAAATTCGATCCTTATTTTGTTGCGCATGTGTATCGTTTTCATCAACTGTCGTGCGCAAGGAAAAACTTTCTTTTCCTTTGCGAGATAACTTCTATCACATGTATCCCGAAAGGTGAACAAGTGTGGACACTAGGCACCGAGAGGTTGCTATCCTTAATGGTGAAGTTGGATATGTCTTATAAGTGAATTCTTCTAGATATATCTCGCCTAATCACACTTAGTCATATGGATCCTAAAAGGTGACCATGTGTGGCATTTAATGACTCGGAGGAGAGAACACCTTAATCATAAGCTGGTTGAGTAAGTTATCTATCAGCAAAGTTATCACATTGCTTAAACGTATTGTAATACACAAACATTCCTTCACTCTTTCTCACATACAAGTTAGTTCACATCTCCATTATGCCATCTCATCCCCTCTTTATGTATCTAGGTTTAGATAAGTAGTTTTAGTTTATTCTTGCATTCTTTATATTTGTTATTCTTTGATTCTTTTATAACGCCTAGATGATAAGAAATTCCTAAAACTAATGTCTTGAATCAATTTTCAGTGTTCGACCCTAGATCATCCAAGTAAACCTACTTTTTGCTTGCACTTGGGTTGTGACGACCCAAACTTTTCGGACTGACCGTCTAAGTCGTCAATTTGACACAAAACCGTTTGTTGACGAAAGACATAGTAACTTTAATTGAAACCATATGAAATCGAAGAAAAACATTTAATCGGGCCCTATTTCAAAATATGAACTTTTAAAGTACTGTTTACAAAACTTTAACTATTTGTAAATTCAGTTCAACAAAACGTTTATAAAAAATCGTCAGCGGAAGCAGTTTAAAGGACAATCTTCTATGGCCATTCACGTGTCCTTCTTGTCCCTCGTCGGTCTGCCCCTCGTGTTACCTTTGCCTGAAAAGTTAAACATAAAAAGGGTGAGTATTAATATACTCAGTAAGGGACCCACTACTGGTCCCGTTCGGGGAAAAATAAATTATTAGTATCCTATGGTGTACCTGCACAGTCACAGTCAAGTGCTCCCGAAGGATGCACATATCAGTCTAGTGCTCCCGAAGGATGCACATATCAGTCTAGTGCTCCCGAAGAATGCACATATCAGTCTAGTGCTCCGAAGGATGCACATATTGGGGATAATCCCGAAGGACACCCGCAGGGTAACTATCCACTAGAAAACTAATAATTTATCCCCTCAGTCCATTCTATACTTCTTAACAGTCACTTTACAACTCAATCAAACGTCCTAATCACGTGAACTTTCCCCTTAACCTCAAACAACCATTTTTATTCCATTTACCCAAGGACAGTCGACACATATCGCTACATCAGTCAGCCACATAAATAGCCCAGCAATCACGACATACGTTAGACAACAAGTTCGCATCAATCCAAACATTTATATAAAATCGTATTCAGTCAACACAATATACATTAACCTTCAGTCCACACCCAAACACGTAACATAAACATCATCCAATTTCAGTCAGCACAATATACATTAACTTCCAGTCCACATTGAACACGTAACATAAACATCATCCAAATTCAGTCAGCACAATATACATTAACTTCCAGTCCACATTCAAACATACACCTCATGATTGTTATTCCTCCTCAGTATATCAGTACAAATCATACAGCCAATACATCCAAATAATATTTATTGAGTCCAGTAGGAAGTCCCTTACCTTGGCGTTAGGTAAGCTCCTTAACCTCACCAAGATCCCACTCGAATGAAACCAAACTTCCAATGAAGCTTGCTTCGAAACTTGGATATCCAAGCACCACCTTAATCAAACAACACCCGAACAACGGNAGGTTCCCTTGTCAACACTCCTTGGCTGAACCTCGTCCTTCCCAATACTCACATCCACTGCCAGACGCAGTGCTTCAGCTTGAGTGGAGGGCTTTAGTGCTCGCACAAAGCCTCTGATGTCATCCCTTAATCCTCTAACAAACCTCTCAGCTCTGGCCTGCTCATTACCAACAAGCTCAGGGGCAAAGCGTGACAGCATGTCGAACTCCTGATCGTACTCCTCAACTGTCATGTTCCCTTGCTTCAGTTCCAAGAATTCCTGGCTTTTTGCATCTCTAAGGTTAGCCGAGAAAAACTTGGTATAGAAGCAATCTCTAAACTGGTCCCACGTGATCTGGTCCAACTTTCCACCCAACATACGCAGTGTGGACCTCCACCAGATAATACCTCTGTCTCGAAGAAGAAAAACCGCACTTGAACTTTGTGCTCTTCTGGGCATCTCATATAACTAAAATGGTTTCCACAGAAGACAACCATAACTCGGCCTTGGTAGGATCTTCCAGTGATCCATCAAAAGTCTGAGGGTCATATTTCCTAAAGTCCCTCAAATGTTTCGCTTCTGCAGAAAGCTAATTCGGTAGCATCTGTGGCTGCTGCACGACCGTAAGGGGGGGTCTACAGACGCAGATGGAGCTGCTGGTACTGAGGAACTTACTGTCGCAGACTGGTTCTGAGCCATAGCAGCAGCAATAAGCTCTGCGATTCTATGCTCCAGGTGAGCAGACAAGGCTGCCAAATTCGTTTGAGTAACAGGTGCAGCAGGGACACGCGGGTCAGTTTGGCCTACAGCAGGCTGACTACGCCCTGCTCCTCTACCTCGGCCTCTAAAACCACCCCTACGTGCACCTCTCCTTGGCGGCATGGTTTCCTAACATCCACCAAAAATTTTCCTTTAGTCTTAAACATTAAAAGTCCTTAGTCAATCTAGTTTAACTTAGGCAAGGTCATGTTCATAAAATCATACATATAAATCATGAAAGCGTACCTGACGAGTGACGAAGGATCGTGTTAGCCATAGGGACATAAAAACATGGACTTAAATCATAAGTCAGTCTACAGAACCTAAAACTTAGGCTCTGATACCAACTGTGACGACCCAAACTTTTCGGACTGACCGTCTAAGTCGTCAATTTGACACAAAACCGTTTGTTGACGAAAGACATAGTAACTTTAATTGAAACCATATGAAATCGAAGAAAACATTTAATCGGGCCTATTTCAAAATATGAACTTTTAAAGTACTGTTTACAAAACTTTAACTATTTGTAAATTCAGTTCAACAAAACGTTTATAAAAAATCGTCAGCGGAAGCAGTTTAAAGGACAATCTTCTATGGCCATTCACGAGTCCTTCTTGTCCCTCGTCGGTCTGCCCCTCGTGTTACCTTTGCCTGAAAAGTTAAACATAAAAAGGGTGAGTATTAATATACTCAGTAAGGGACCCACTACTGGTCCCGTTCGGGGAAAAATAAATTATTAGTATCCTATGGTGTACCCTGCACAGTCACAGTCTAGTGCTCCCGAAGGATGCACATATCAGTCTAGTGCTCCCGAAGGATGCACATATCAGTCTAGTGCTCCCGAAGGATGCACATATCAGTCTAGTGCTCCCGAAGGATGCACATATAGGGGATAATCCCGAAGGACACCCGCAGGGTAACTATCCACTAGGAAAACTAATAATTTATCCCCTCAGTCCATTCTATACTTCTTAACAGTCACTTTACAACTCAATCAAACGTCCTAATCACGTGAACTTTCCCCTTAACCTCAAACAACCATTTTTATTCCAATTTAACCCAAGGACAGTCGACACATATCGCTACATCAGTCAGCCACATAAATAGCCCAGCAATCACGACATACGTTAGACAACAAGTTCGCATCAATCCAAACATTTATATAAAATCGTATTCAGTCAACACAATATACATTAACCTTCAGTCCACACCCAAACACGTAACATAAACATCATCCAATTTCAGTCAGCACAATATACATTAACTTCCAGTCCACATTGAAACACGTAACATAAACATCATCCAAATTCAGTCAGCACAATATACATTAACTTTCAGTCCACATTCAAACATACACCTCATGATTGTTATTCCTCCTCAGTATATCAGTACAAATCATACAGCCAATACATCCAAATAATATTTATTGAGTCCAGTAGGAAGTCCCTTACCTTGGCGTTAGGTAAGCTCCTTAACCTCACCAAGATCCCACTCGAATGAAACCAAACTTCCAATGAAGCTTGCTTCGAAACTTGGATATCCAAGCACCACCTTAATCAAACAACACCCGAACAACGGTTAATAATTAATCCAACCAACAACTCGAATTTGCTTTGAAACAACTAAAATTCATAACTTAAATTTGTTACCCGAGGCACCACTTCGACGATTTACTGTAAAACAATTGCAACGACACTCCACGGCACGCGCCGCCAGTTCGCGAAACCTTACGTATGGGTCGGTCGACGGTCGGTTTCAAATCCGCGGCTGGAAAAATGGGTGACGTGGCTGGAAGTCACGGCGGCGGCGCGTGGAGTCACGGCGGCGGCGCGTGGAGTCACGGCGGCAGCGCGTGGAGACGCCGGGAGGTAGATCTGAGCAGGGGGAGGGGGTTCGGCTCGGGTTCGGTTGGGTTTTGGCCTGTCGGACGGAAGAAAAAGCAGATCTGGGCGGCTGGGGCGCGTGCGATGAGGCTTCGCCGGACGGAGTCGGGCTCGGTTTGGCTGCGGCTGCGGACGGAGAGACGACGGAGACACGGACGGCGTCGGACACAGCGGCGCAAGGCTTCGCGAAGCGGACGGACGGCGTGAGGAAGGAACGGATCTGGGCAGACGGCTACGGCTGTGTGCGGTGGGACTTCGCGAACAGAGGCGCGGCGCGGCGCGGCTGCTGCGGGCGACGACGTGGGCGGGGAGGCAGTGCGGCGTGCTACGCCGGCGGGGCTTCGAGGGCAGAGACCGAACGGCGGTGGCTAGGGCTGGAGAAGAAGGAGAAAAGGAAAGAAAATGGAGGGGGGGCCTGCACGCGGGGAAGAAGAAGGGAAAAAGAGAAAAGAAAGAAAAAAAAAGAAAAGAAAAAGGAAAGGAAAAATAATTATTTAATTTTAATAATAAAATAATATTATTTTATTATTAACCCCTTTTTTTTTTTTTTTTTTCAAGGGCGTTACATGGGTAAGTAGTAGAAAAATGTATACTCAATGAGGACTTAGCTGTTACGCGATATGGAGAGACATAGTTAGCAACTCGCATGTAGTGAACATGCTCAGTGATATATCACCTAGACTGAATACAATTTCCATTCATCATTTACAAACACTAAGTCCCGGTTGTTGAAGAGAAACAACGCTTCGATAAACATAACCAAGTTTTTGGTGTTGTTGCTAGAGAATTGATTTTTCAAGTATTAGAGTAGAGTTTTACTTTGATTTTAGGCAAAATATTTGACCATGGTGAATCGCGCGTTTAATCGAAGATCATACGAAGAGGTTCTAGAAACTGGAGTAAACAACTCCAGGATAGTCAACGTAACAAAGTATCAAATTCCTAAGTACATGTCAACATGATTTGCCTAAAACATATGTCTAAGCGAATCAAACAAAATAGCTTTTCAATGACTACCATAACTACAAGATAGTCAACGCAACAAAGTATCAAGTTCCTAAGTACATGTCAACATGATTCCTAAAACATATGTCGAAGTGGATTGAACAAAATAGTTTTTCAATGACTACCATAACTGCAGGATAGTCAATGCAACAACATGTTATGTAATCAAACCCACACAAAAAAACATATAAAATAAAATAGGTGGGTCAAGGATTGCCCCACTTAAGCTTTGTTCATCACGAGCAAAGTAAAATCTAAAATCAAACAGTCAAGCATCATGCACGGGAAGCAAACATCAACTGAAGGAAAAAACAAACAAACAATCATGCAAGTATATAGGTGATGCTTTTCTAACGAGTCGTTCTAGTTATGTTGCTCCATGCCTTAACAGTCTATCCACCTACACTTGACTTTATTCAAACATTCAAAGAGACTACAAACTATTAGTTGAGGTTAGGGTTTAACTAAGTTCATTCGAAACAAGCACATTTAGACAAACACTCAAGTTTTGCTACTCCAACGTTAGACATGCTTTGAAAAGATGAAAAGCACCTTAAACTTGTTTTTCCCCTACTGTGAATCGGGGAGGATTCCTCCTCTTTTCAAAGCCCTCAATCAAACTTGATGCTATGTTTAGAATGCTAAGAGTAGGTGGTCTGGTTTTGCTTAGGCCAAAAGTGAAGTTTTCCCTCAAAAGTTCTGATAGTTAGAGAACTCTACACATTCTACTTGACCTAACCAACTTTTTTTCTCTCTCTTTTTATGAGCTTTTTCTAATGCATATTGTATAAGTTTTTTTTTAGTTCTTGATTGCCTCACTTTTTTATGTTTTGCACTCGCAAGCCTTTCTTTTCTTTCTTTGGTATGCAATGTGGTAACTAGGCCTTGCTAGAACCGGTGGGCTAACCTTTCTATGGTTCTACACTTAGTTTCTAAGTTTGATTGTTCCCTTCGAAGTGACAACAAGCTTTGTTAATGTCTACCCTTTTCTAAAGGGATCCAGTTCATTGTGGCTAGACAAGAGGCTCCTAACTCATGTTTGACAAGACAAAAGTGTTAAAACCGTCTCAACTTCTAAAGAGTACCTACTATCCTTTTTGAACTCTATCTATGCTAGGTTTGGACTAAGTGCATCATAGGCAAGTCATGACAAAGCAACAAAGGAAGACAAAGCTAGAAAACATCCATGCATTACTTATGTATACAAGAAATCATTCAATCACAACACACATACCAACTGACATTCATGCAATCATTCATAACTTGGGTATGACTCAAAATGGGGTATAGAAACAAAAAGACAGCAACTCATTCCAAAAAGACACCATGTGCATTCATGTATATTCAGAGAATTCAGAACATACAAAAATATTAGAATTTCACAACACAAACTCGAGCTCCATGCTCAAGGGTTGGGCAGTCATGCGTTTTTTTTTATATGCATTTACTAATCAAAGAAGCTAAAATTTGCATAGTTTTGAAAAATTTAGGGCAGAATTTTAAAAGGTTCCCAAGTCATGTATAAGCTTACTCTAAGGTATACCCCACCTCTAGTTAAAAATTTGCTTTGTCCTCAAAGCTTGAAAAGAAGCAAAGTAAAAGGGATGAGAAAAGAGAAAAGGGGAACAAATCTGTACATTTAAACTAGCTTAATAATGTCTAATATTTATTTACTATCGAACTTTTTGTTCTAAAGTTTGTTTTTCCAAAAATAATCATTGATATCGACCTTTAATCCAAAATATCATCGACTTTTCTGTAAAATTCAGATCTCAACGTTTCAATATCGTTATTGGCATTTTAAATCTTGATTATGCATAAATTTTGAAATTTTACATCTTTACCACAAAATGTCAAATTAGTTTTAAAATATTGTTATATAGTTTTTTTTAAAAAAAAATTATTGCACATTAAAGTAGTAAAAATTTAAGTTAATTTTCATAAATATAACAAGACACCAAAATATTTACGACTCGTACAACAAAATAAAAAAATTCATGATATTTTCATAAATTTCAAGTTTACTCTTGAATATTGCAAACGATTTTTCACTTCTTTTTCTTCTTTTTTTTTGCAATTTATTCATCTCTTCTTTATATTATTAATTTTTTCATATTATTACGTCTTCTTCATTTTACAATATTATGATTATTTATGTAAATATTTACTAATTTTTTCATTTCCTCTTCCAAAATTTCTTCCTTCTTCATTTATTATCTTTTTTTCTTCTTGGTCAAGATCTAAATGATATTGGTACAAGATCTAAACGAGTAAAGGACAAAAGTTACTCCTAAAGTATGGTGGGTTACAATTACCTTTAAGAAGAATTTCATATCCAGGGTACAACATTCTCTTGGCTCTTTGTAGTACCTCAACTATATCCTTACTTAATCAAACCCTCTTTGTAGTACCTCAATTATATCAATCTTACTTTCACACCATACTGAATGGTTTTTGTAATTTGAAAGTAGCATTCACCAACAAAATTGATTTAAAACACAATACATGTAAGTCACCTAGATTAAAGGGGATTAACTTTAGAAACCAACCACATGAAGATTACCAAGATCAAAGATAAAAGAAATGACTCTAATGCCACTACAACCCCCCCCCCCCAAAAAAAAAAGAAGTCATGTTCAATTCAAGCTCATTTCCATCCAAGCAACCAATCCATCCATCCGTTAATTTTCGGAACCAAAACTGAAATCGGAGCCAACTTAAGTAAAGCAATAAGAACAGAAACATAGAAATCAAGAACACAATACAGAAAAGATTCGAAAACTCATATTTTCAGATTGGTTTCCACCAAATTATGGATCTCATTCACCATCAAATTCCCTTTTGTACTATTTAAAATGGTTAGACAAGGCAAAATTTAATCTAAATCCTAACCAATGCCACCATCAGTAGAGAGAGAGGGAGCGAGAGGAGACATAAACAATTGGCTATTGAACTCTCAGTGGCGCCCAAAGCCAGGGCATGTACAATAAATAAAGCACTTGATGGTTTCAAGATTTCATAGTTCAATATAGACCTAGAATCTTCCACCAAATACAACCAACCACAGTCCAGATAAAACCGTTTATGATGGCCATCACAAAACCGATTTTGAATACGTCTGGTAGTTCAACGTAACCCGCTGTTGTAATGAACAGACAAACAAGTCAGTTGATGTCAAGATGAAATGGATCATTTTCTGAATTCAATGAAAATGAGTTATAAAATAGAAGCACACACCTCCATAATATACAGCTGCTTGGCCGCTGCTGTAATGAGTCAGAGCGCCAAAGAGATTTGTGTTGTAAGCTAAGGCCAAAGCTGCCAACACACCCGGTACCTTGGCAGCCAAGTGCATTGCAAGGAATGCTGAGTACAAAGCACCAACGTGACCAGTTTGGCTAGCAAAGAGGTAGTGAACGAAGAAGTAAGATGCCTGAAGAATAGCAAATGCCGCAGGCCAGCTGAGAGAAAGAGACTTCAGCAAACTGGCCACACAATTTGACATCCAGCCCACGAGACCAAGACTTGTCAATTGGCCAGCCATGCCTACCAGGACGGCAAACCAAGCTAATGTATCCCAGGCTGACTTTTCGGATAAGCAATCATCCCAGTTTAGGACTCCCAGTGTAAGGAGTATTGATAATCCAATCATCGCAGATACAACACTAGGTATTTTAAGGGCCTCTCTGAAAGTAGACAGAAAAAACTTAGTTCCAAACCAGTGGGTGAAATCTGTTTAACACTATACTTCACAAAAGTAACATATGAAACATTCATTAGCAGTTGCTTTACTGTAACTCTCAAGCACAGTCAAATTTTCTGATATAACTTTCAGCTTCTAATGTTATGCTAATACTTTAACCAATATCAACCTACTAAGGTCAGGAATCTCATGAGAAAATGGTTTTATTCCAGACATGGAGCAGGGAACTGACAAAGCAATGAAAATATCACTGGACGAATGTAGATCAATGAAAAACCATTTTATAATTTACACATTCTTATCTAAACACATCATCACATCATTTGATCAAAGATGTATATGATTAATAAGAAAATATTACTTCGTTGCAAGTAATACTACATACCCAGCAATCCATAAAGAGACTGCAATAAGCATTGTACCGACCATGATCCATTCATTTTTAGTGACAGGACCCATAGCCTCCAATTTTCTTGTAGCCATGGCTGGGGCCTCCGGTGTGTCCTTGGTTTCTGGAGGAAACAGCTTGTATAGAATTGCTGGAGTTACTAAGATACCGATGATTGCTGGCGCACAAGCAAACTTGGCCCAAGTAAGCCAAGGGCTAGATATTTGAACACCAAGTTCCTCAGCCAATTTAAGACACAACAAGTTTTGAGCAGCAGCAGTTAGGAAGAGGGCACTAGAGTTACCAGCACACTGTCACCAAGAAATAAGAGGGCAGTAGTTAGTTACCGAGTGTATCACCAGATGCCATTATTGAAAACCAAAAAGTTTCTCTATAGGGACTCCAAAATGCTGGAGATCTCAAGCATGCAAGCTTTTATCAACATGTTTCCTACTTTGTCATAAAAGCTAATATTTACAGAGAATTCAAACTATGCAAACTGATAATAGTAGCAAATGTTCAACAACAAAATAGTCATAGATGCAACCAGAAGGCAGCATAAGCCATTTTACTTCAAATGAACACATAACTAAAATAACCAGAAGTTCAGCATGAAATGAGCAAGAACGAGCATTTTTCTCAAGGTTTTGACGGAACCAGACTCAACCATATTAACTTACATCCTATAATGCTCTTTTTTCTTTTCTTTTTAATAATCGTAATCTACAAATACATTGATATAAATTTACCCGGGGGGGGGGTACCCCCAAACTAATGGAGATCGCAAAAGGTTCATTCAATTAAATTCAAGGGAAAAGGTAAGGAGTAGAGTATATTATATAACCATTTAAGATGGCAATAAAAGTATGAGTTTCTAAAAAGTTACTGAAAATATTATTTTGTTGTAGAAAAAATTCCTCTTCCTTTCAAACCACACAAGACAAAAAAATGATTACATAAATTGAAGCTATAGAATTTTTTTGTAGTTCCACAAAGGGAGGTGGCAAAAAAAAAAAAAAAAAAACACTTACCACTTCCTTTGAAACATAAAGCTAAAAGTACAAACTTTAATGGGATTTCACACTTTCATCGAACGAGAATTGCGGTAGTGCATCATCAATTAAAATGAAGATTGTGATCAAAGGAAAATTTTAGTTAGGGAGGCTCCACCTGGAATCACTTCCTGACGAGTAGCATAAATAAACTTCACAGAGAGAAGTCTTATGCCACGTTATTTTCCCCTTTTGATGAGATGAATGACATGAGAAGTACAAAAGCAAACTCCTAAAACGTTCTCCAATGGGTACTAATAACCGAAGCGGAGTAAAAAGGCTAAACCATAGTGAGGTGTATAAAGTGAGCTATCTCCCCTGTTTTCTCCCAAGTTTATATCCTTTAAAACTTAAGGTGCATTAAATTATACAAAATCCATAAACATAATGATAACAAAACACAGTGACTTGCTAATTTCAAAAGTTCAAGATCAGCAGGTAAAGATTTGACATGGTAAGCTCATTGTACACAGAACAAGAAAGATAATGGAAAAGAGCAGCTAAAGGCAGAGCATGCAAAAACATAGCAACAAACCTGAAACTGAGATTGAATAAGGTAAGCACCGATTTTTCTAGACGATGGGTGGTTCGGTTTACTATCAGCAGCAAGTGACAAAGATTTAATAATAGGCAAAAACACACCCCCAGCCCTGGCCGTAGTGCTCGGCATAGCAGGAGCAATCAAAGCCTCACTAATCGTCAAACCATAAGACAAACCAAGTGTACTCTTCCCCATCCATTTAACAAAATACGTCGCAATTCGATCACCCAACCCAGTTTTCACAAACCCACGAGCGAAAAAGAAGGAAATGACAATCAACCAAATCACCTCACTGGTGAAAGCATTAAAAGCAGCAGCAAACGTCAAAGTCTTAGTAACCACAGTAACAGTCAAGCCAAGAAACGCCCAAGCACCAACCGGCAAGGGACTCAGAACAAGTCCAGCAATAGTCGATAGGAAAATTGAGAGTAGCTGCCACGCTTCAGCAGAAACCTCCACCGGTTTCGGGACAGCAAATCGAACAATGAGGCCAATAGCGATAGAAATCAGGAAAGGGATTGGCTTAGCACCTTGTCGAGGAGGTGGGGACGGTGGCACTGGTTGATTATCCGGCGATTGAGAGGCACTGGTTCGCATTGGAAAAGGTTGACGCAATTTGGGATTGAAGAGAGGATTGAAAAGGGACAATCGAGAACTGAGAAAAGGGGATTGGGGGATTGGTGGGGTTGATTGAAGTAGCGAAATAGAGCGAGAAAAATGAAGGGAAGAGGGAAAGGAGAGGGACTGGGAAATGGGTTTAGAGCGATGGAGGAGAGAAATTCGAGAAGTGGGAGAATGGGGGGAAAAAGAAGTGGTAGTGGAGACAGATTGGAGCGCAAAATTTTCCATCCTAATCAAAATTGCTTGGGGAGAGAGAGAGAGAGAGAGAGAGAGAGAGAGAGAGAATGAATGGAGAGATGTATGAAAGACAAGGACGAGAGGGAATGAGAGATGAGAGGGAACGGCTTTCGGCTTTTGGGAGTATGAAGAGAAGCGGAAGGAAGCGGAGCGGATTGAACGATGTGAGCTCAGTGGGCTTCGCTGTTTCTAATGCCTATGGCGGAGAGCAAAATTGGACGTTAATCCTTTTTTTCCATTTTGTGTTCACATACGGGAAACCACATCAATTGTCATGCACCACTATTACGTGTCATTCTCTTATAGCTCCACTTATTGCTCTATTTATCATTGTTACAAAGTTTCACTTTTTTTCCATTTTTCTGTAATAACAGATTTCTATTTCCATTTTTGGTTCCACGATTTTGTATAGTTATACCTAAAGATTTCAGCTGATGATATTCAAACTTTTACAATATCTAATTCTTATCTAACCTTCAATAATTTTGTGTCCAATCAGTAGTTATCTTTCTCAAATTTAAAAGTTTCCAAATATCAATTGGTTTATTATATATATCATTGAATGGTAATACTATATTTATACTATATTGGTTTGTTTTCTATACCTACCCAACTTTAAATAAGTTTAGAATTTTATACATTCAATTTTAATTTTAAAGCTTTAAGAATCCATTAGGCATAAACATCAAAGTTAAAATAATTAAATTTATAATTTAACAAAAAAAATATTTTTTTATGTAAAATACTTTAAATAGGAACTTCTTTTTATAGTTAGATTTGAAATGCAAACTTTGGAAGTTATCATTTGAGCTACTTGTTTTAATATATAAATAACTTATTATAATATTGTAAAGTGTAGACTATAATTTTTATACAAAGAAAGTTCAATTTATTAGGCCATAAACATGTTACCATGTTTTTGTCTTTTTCTTGTGGGTTCTTTTATTATTATTTCTTTTGTCCAGCTTATACTTGTTCATATTACATGTGATATAATTTACCACATATTATTGGGCTAAATTTATACTATGGAAGGATGGAATCAAGTCTTGGGACTAGTAACAAGGCTACTATAGCATATACTCAAACATTAAAAAAAAAAAGTGAAAATCCTTTGAATATAATAACATAATTTTGATAATTTTTTTTTTAAAAATAAAGTCTAAATAAAAATTATATACGTGTTTAAAGTATAGATAATATAATGTGTCATTATAAAGTTGCATAAATTTGTGATCATGATCTATATTTAAATATAGATGAATCATAATTATGTCAAGGTTGGAATAACATGTTTTGTTCAGAATCTGAACAAAGTTGCAATATTTGAATTGGATGAAAAGTTGACCTAAAATTACAAGTACTTTTGAAAGTAGACAAATGGATGAACAATTGTGCATTGAGTTTTCTTAGTGGTCCTTCATCATTTTCTGGATGAGATCCTTAGAATTTGGCAATTGCCTTTAGAATATTGTGTGAGGTAGTCAAAAGAAAGTTTAAAATAAGCTTACTTTAAACTAAGGGTGAATTTGTAGTGTGCTTGTAACAAAATTTGGATAAGAAGAGTCTCATGTCATTTCACATGTCATTGAGAGTGAATTTGTATTTTTAAAAATAAATCACCCACGGACATGTGTGATTCTATTAACGCTCTGATGCTTAAGTTAGTTTTAAGCACGAGCGCCATAGCAAAAAAAATTAGGGAAAAGATGAATGTAGTTGATGTGTAGAACTATCATGCTTTTGTGTATAGTGGAGCCAATCTTGCGCTTTCTTCATATTTTTAGGAAAAAGATTCAAACTTTCTTTAATCTTATAGGAATAGGACTCTCAAAAGGGTTGGATCATACCACATGAAGGTGCCAAAAAAAGGAGAGCAACCTCCAAAAGAACGTGACTAGTTGGACTCTGGCCAAGTGACCCAATTGCTTTGTGTTCTCGCCTCTTTGGCATCCATTTGAAAGAAAAGGGTGAGTTGGTCTCAGCCTCTGAGGTTTAGGTGGTCCAATTGCTTTGCCCTCTCGTTTATGGCATCTATCAAAATGAAAGGGCACTGAGTTGGTCTTTGGCCCGACCTTTGTCAATTGCTTCTTGCAATCTTTATTGACACATGTTATGAGCTTTTCTGTAGCATGTCTCAAGTCCATTTAGAAACAGAAAACTTTTTCAATTATACACTCATATTTAACTTTCTTTCATAGGTTTTCTCACCAGTCCAAAACTTCCCATAATAGAAAATGCTTAATGAAACAAAATGATAAAATAGATAAGTAAAAAACGATTTTAATTGAATGTTTAGTTTAAAAAGAAATATATGAAAAGACTTATCAGTAAAAGGTCCCATGTGCATTTTCAATGTAAAAAGGTTTAAATGATAAAGGTTGAGTATTCTGATAAGCTTGATAAGAATCCGATGAAAAGTCGAATCGTTTTGTTGAAAAATAAAAGAGACAGTAAAAAAAAAACAACTTTTATTTAGTTGGCTTATCGCATTGAGATAATTATGGATTATTAGCCAATTTAGTTTGATTAATAGTAATAATAATAATAAATAGAGATTTTTTAAAAAATATAATAAATCGTTAAAATTTACACTATGTAGAACGATGTTGAAAAAAAAAAACAACCCACAAACCCACAATGTGAAATATAAAGAATACCCCAGTCAACAAGCGATTAATCAACCACACGCGTGGTGGTAATATTCTTTTAAATGATTGTTTACTACAGTTTAAATCATCGTTTAGATAATGATACACAATCGTGTAGTTCATTTTAAACGATGGAAAAAAGTTTCAAATTTAAACGATCGGATAATAAACTTTAAACGATGGCAAGAAAGCTTCAAGCATAAACTATTATAGAATATAATCTGAATGATATTCAGATTTGTATACATGATTGTTGTAACGCCCCAAAAGAAAAGAAAAAAAAAAAAAAGAAAGATAATTTTATTAATAATTATTAAATATTATTATTTTATTATTATTATTTTATTACTATTATTATTATTATTATTAATAATAATAATAAAACAAAAAAAAATTAAAAAAAAATTAAAATTTTTTTTTCCCTCTCTCTCCCTCACGCACGCGACAGCCCCCCCCCCCCATCTCTTTTTCTTTTCTTCTTCTCCTTCTCCAAGCCCTAGCCGCCGACCACCCCTCCCTCTCTTCTTTTCCGTTCAACCTCACCCTGTCGAGCCGCATCGCACCAGCCACCTCGTCGTCGTTGATAGCCGCCGCCGCTCGGTCTGCGCCGCCAACCATCCGTCGTCTTCCGTTAGTCGCACCGCTCGGATAGCTGCGTCGCTCGGCTCGCACAAGTCGTCTGTCAACCGATCCGTGCCGCCGCGAAGTCCGTCAACCGTTCCGCGCCGTCGTGACTCGTCCGCCCGGATCTGCCCCTCTCCTTCCGTCCGACCGGCAAAGCTTAGCCGCCCAGACGCACCACTCCTCCATTCGCAGCCGTCTGCGACGCCGCCTGCTGCCCTTCGGCCTCCGCGGAAGCCATCCGTGAGTCCCAAGCTGTCGGGTTCCATCCGTGAGATCACCACCACCGCCCTGCCCAGCCGCCGCGCGTCCCCCTCTGTTCCGATCGTCCGACGAAACCCAGCCGCGCGTCCTTCTCCATCCAGCCGCGGATCCGACGTCCATGTTGTAACTTCGTTGGTAAGGATGAAATTGATGAATTTGGGGATCTCCATTGAAAATTCGATTTGTGGATGTTGTTAAATTGATTGCTTGGATGTTCGATCTTAGGTTGAGGGTAACGCTTGAAGTCGTTGGGTTCACAACGAACAAATTGTTAATTGGAGCTCGTTTCGTGAATTTGAGTTGTTGGCAAACGTGGGATTCAATCAAGGGGTTAGAATAACGCTAAGGTAAGGGATTTCCTACTAGACTCAATAACAAAAATTAAGATGTATTGACTATTTGGACTGAATGTTATATCTGGACTGAGTAGGGATGACGTTTATGATGTTTGGTTGGGTGTGGACTGAAAGTTTAACGTATGTTGTGCTTGACTGAATGAAACTTATATATGTATGTATGGATTGACGTGGACTTGTTATCTAGTGTATGTTGTGACTGCTGGGTTATTTATGTTGATGACTGATGTAGTGATATGTTTGACTGCCCTTGGGTGAAATTTGGATAATATGGTCGTTCGAGGTTAAATGGGGAGCTTATGTGATAAGGAAATTTGACTGTANCTGATATGTGCATCCTTCGGGAGCACTAGACTGATTTGTGCATCCTTCGGGAGCACTAGACTGATATGTGCATCCTACGGGATCACAAGACTGTGACTGTGCAGGGTACACCATAGGATGCTAATAATTTATTTTTTCCCGAACTGGACCAGTAGTGGGTCCCTTACTGAGTATATTAATACTCACCCTTTTTATGTTTAACTTTTCAGGCATAGGTAACACGAGGGGCAGACCGACGAGGGACAAGAAGGACTCGTGAATTTGCCATAGGGGACTGTCTTTAAACTTCTTCCGCTGACGGTTTGAAAATATTTTGATTTAACTAAGTCTACAAATAGTTAATTTTTTTTTTTGTAAACAGCCTTCAAAATTTTGTATTTTGGAAATAGGGCCCGATTAATTTTTTCTTCGTTTTCTTACGGTTTCAACTGGATATTCTTATGTCTTTTGTCAACAAACGGTTTTGTGTCAAATTGACGACTTAGACGGTCAGTCCGAAAAGTCTAGGTCGTCACAGTTGGTATCAGAGCCTAAGTTTTAGGTTCTGTAGACTGACTTATGATTTAAGTCCACGTTTTTATGTCTCTATGGCTAGCACGATCATTCGTCACTCGTCAAGTACGCTTTCATGATTTATATGTATGATTTTATGAACATGACCTTGCCTAAGTTAAACTAGACTGACTAAGGACCTTTGATGTTTAAGACTAAAAGGAAAATTTTTGGTGGATGTTAGGAAACCATGCCGCCAAGGAGAGGTGCACGTAGGGGTGGTTTTAGAGGCCGAGGTAGAGGAGCAGGGCGTAGTCAGCCTGCTGTAGGCCAAACTGACCCGCGTGTCCCTGCTGCACCTGTTACTCAAACGGATTTGGCAGCCTTGTCTGCTCACCTGGAGCAGAGAATCACAAAGCTTATTACGGCTGCTATGGCTCAGAACCAGTCTGCGCCAGTGAGTTCCCAGTACCAGCAGCTCCACCTGCGTCTGTAGACCCCCCTGTGCAGGAATCAGTCGTACAATCGCCACAGATGTTACCAAATCAGCTGTCTGTAGAGGCGAAACACTTGAGGGACTTTAGGAAATACGACCCTCAGACTTTCGATGGATCACTGGAAGATCCTACCAAGGCGGAGTTGTGGTGGTCTTCTGTGGAGGCCATTTTTAGTTATATGAGATGTCCAGAAGAGCACAAGGTTCAGTGTGCTGTCTTTCTCCTTAGGGATAGAGGTATTATATGGTGGAGGTCCACACTGCGTATGTTGGGTGGAAAGTTGGACCAGATCACGTGGGACCAGTTTAGAGATTGCTTCTATACCAAGTTTTTCTCGGCTAACCTTAGAGATGCTAAAAGCCAGGAATTCTTGGAATTGAAGCAAGGACACATGACAGTTGAGGAGTACGATCAGGAGTTCGACATGTTGTCGCGCTTCGCCCCTGAGCTTGTTGGTAATGAGCAGGCCAGAGCTGAGAGGTTTGTTAGAGGATTGAGAGATGAGATCAGAGGCTTTGTGCGAGCACTAAAGCCCTCCACTCAGGCTGAAGCACTGCGTCTGGCAGTGGATGTGAGTATTGGAAAGGACGAGGTTCAGCCAAAGAGTGTTGACAAGGGAACCTCATTTAGTCAGAAGAGAAAGGCGGAGCAGAAGTTCATCGAAGTTCCTCAGAGGAACATGAGGTCAGGTGGTAATTTCCGCCGTTTCCAGCAGAGTCCCTTTGGGGAAGGTGAAACTGCCAGAGAGAAACCGTCGTGCAACACTTGTGGGAAGCGCCATCTGGGTCGCTGTTTATTTGGGACAAGGATTTGCTTCAAGTGTAGGCAAGAGGGGCATACGGCTGATCGTTGTCCTTTGAAGCCTACTGAGTTTGGGCAGAGCAGTCAGGGAGCGAGAGCGCCACAGCAGGGCAGAGTTTTTGCTACTAACAGATCTGAGGCTGAAAGGGCTGGCACAGTTTTTACAGGTACGCTACCAGTGTTGGGGCATTTTGCCTTAACTTTGTTCGACTCTGGTTCCTCTCACTCTTTTATATCGTCGATATTTGTAACTCATGCATGTTTAGAAGTGGACCCCTAGATTATGTTTTATCGGTGTCTACACCATCGAAGGAAAAGATTAAAGCATGCCAAATTGAGTTAGCTGGTCGTGTGTTGGGTGTAACCTTGTTAGTATTGGATATGCATGATTTCGACGTAATTTTAGGCATGGATTGGTTGGCTGCCAAGCATGCCAGTATTGATTGTTCTCGTAAGGAGGTAGTGTTTATACCTCCTACCGAGCCTATTTTTAAGTTTAAAGGGGTAGGGACCGTGGTCATACCTAAAGTAATTTTGGCTATGAAGGCCAGTAAGTTACTCAACCAGGGTACCTGGAGTATCTTGGCCAGTGTGGTGGATACTAGGGAAGTTGAGATTTCTTTGACCTCAGAACCTGTGGTAAGAGAATATCCTTATGTATTTCCAGAAGAGCTTCCAGGACTTCCGCCTCACAGGGAGATTGATTTTGCTATTGAGTTGGAGCTGGGTACCGCTCCCATCTCTAGAGCCCCTTACAGGATGGCTCCGGCTGAACTGAAAGAATTGAAGGTACAGTTACAGGAATTGCTTGACAATGGTTTTATTCGACCTAGCGTATCACCTTGGGGTGCACCCGTACTGTTTGTGAAGAAGAAGGATGGATCGATGCGTCTTTGTATAGATTACAGAGAACTTAATAAGGTGACAGTCAAGAATAGGTATCCACTGCCCAGAATCGATGATTTGTTTGATCAGTTGCAAGGAGCTACTGTATTCTCTAAGATTGATTTACGCTCGGGTTACCATCAGTTGAGGATTAAAGACGGTGATATTTCTAAGACTGCTTTTCGTTCGAGGTATGGACATTATGAATTCATTGTAATGTCTTTTGGATTGACAAATGCACCTGCTGTATTTATGGATCTGATGAACAGAGTGTTTAAGGATTTCTTAGACACTTTTGTAATAGTCTTTATTGATGACATTTTAGTTTATTCCAAGACCGAGGCTGAACATGAGGAACATTTGCATAGAGTTTTAGAGACTCTTCGAGCGAATAAACTTTATGCTAAGTTCTCAAAGTGTGAATTCTGGTTGAAACAGGTAGCTTTCCTTGGTCATGTGGTTTCTAGTGAGGGAGTGTCTGTGGATTCTGCAAAGATTGAGGCTGTTACCAGTTGGTCTCGACCCTCTACTGTCAGGGAGATTCGTAGTTTTCTGGGCTTAGCAGGTTATTACCGGAGGTTCGTGGCAGATTTTTCTCGTATAGCTACTCTCTTGACCCATTTGACCAGGAAGGGGACTCCTTTTGTTTGGAGCCCAGCTTGTGAGGATAGTTTTCAGAACCTTAAGCAGAGGTTAGTTACTGCACCGGTCCTCACAGTACCAGATGGATCTGGGAATTTTGTGATTTACAGTGATGCTTCTAAGAAAGGGTTGGGATGTGTTTTGATGCAGCAAGGTAAGGTGGTTGCATATGCCTCT
Source organism: Cucumis hystrix (assembly GCA_025688845.1). NCBI lineage: Eukaryota > Viridiplantae > Streptophyta > Magnoliopsida > Cucurbitales > Cucurbitaceae > Cucumis > Cucumis hystrix. The sequence continues at coordinate 28,390 of JACWES010000155.1, forward strand.
CGTCAGTTGAAAAGCCATGAGCAGAACTACCCTACACATGATTTAGAGTTGGCAGCAGTAGTGTTTGCACTGAAAATCTGGAGACATTATTTGTACGGTGAAAAGATACAAATCTTTACTGACCATAAGAGCCTGAAATACTTCTTCACCCAGAAGGAGTTAAATATGAGACAGCGAAGGTGGCTCGAGTTAGTAAAAGATTACGACTGTGAGATATTATATCATCCAGGTAAAGCGAATGTGGTAGCTGATACTCTTAGTACGAAAGTATCACATTCAGCAGCGCTTATTACTAGTCAGGTACCGATACATCGAGACCTTGAGAGAGCTGAGATTGCAGTATCTGTAGGGGCAATTGCCTCACAGTTAGCTCAGTTAACAGTGCAACCAACTCTGAGGCAGAAGATTATTAATGCTCAGAGTAGTGATCCTTATTTGGATGAGAGACGTCGCCTCGTAGGGACAGGACAGACTGATGAGTTCTCCATATCCTCTGATGGTGGACTGTTGTTTGAGAGACGTCTGTGTGTGCCAGCAGACACTGCAGTCAAGACCGATTTACTGGATGAGGCCCATAGTTCTCCATTTTCCATGCATCCTGGTAGTACAAAAATGTATCAGGATTTGAAACGAGTGTATTGGTGGCGTAATATGAAGAGGGAAGTGGCCGAGTTTGTTAGTAAGTGTTTAGTGTGTCAACAGGTTAAGGCACCTAGACAGAAACCAGCAGGCTTGTTGTAGCCTTTGAGTGTGCCAGAGTGGAAGTGGGAGAATGTGTCGATGGACTTTATTACAGGACTGCCTAGAACCCTGAAGGGTTACACAGTGATTTGGGTTGTTGTGGACAGACTTACGAAGTCAGCACATTTTGTTCCAGGAAAATCCACTTATACTGCTAGTAAGTGGGCACAGTTATATCTAACTGAGATTGTGAAATTGCATGGAGTGCCTGTGTCTATTGTCTCTGACAGAGATGCACGATTTACTTCCAAGTTTTGGAAGGGACTTCAGACTGCCATGGGCACTAGGTTGGATTTTAGTACGGCTTTTCATCCACAGACTGATGGTCAAACTGAACGTTTGAACCAGATTTTAGAGGATATGCTACGAGCTTGTGTTCTAGAGTTTCCAGGTAGTTGGGACTCTCACTTACATTTGATGGAGTTTGCTTATAATAACAGTTTTTAGGCTACCATCGGCATGGCACCGTTTGAAGCTTTGTATGGTAAATGTTGTAGGACCCCTGTTTGTTGGAATGAGGTTGGTGAACAACGATTGATGGGTCCTGAGTTGGTTCAGTCTACGAATGAGGCTATCCAGAAGATTAGAGCACGTATGCGAACAGCGCAGAGTAGACAGAAAAGCTATGCTGATGTGAGACGGAAAGACCTTGAGTTTGATGTGGGAGATAAGGTGTTCTTGAAGGTAGCACCTATGAAGGGTGTTATGCGTTTTGAAAAGAAGGGGAAGTTAAGTCCTCGTTTTGTGGGACCATTTGACATTTTAGAGAGAATTGGTGTTGTGGCGTATCGTTTGGCACTTCCACCATCTCTCTCCGCAGTTCATAATGTTTTCCATGTTTCGATGTTGAGGAAGTACGTGGCAGATTCATCTCATGTGGTGGACTATGAACCACTAGAGATTGACGAGAATTTGAGCTATGTGGAGCAACCAGTCGAGATTCTAGCTAGAGAGGTGAAGATGCTTCGTAATAGAGGAATTTCATTAGTGAAGGTGTTGTGGCGCAATCACCGAGTTGAAGAGGCAACTTGGGAGCGAGAAGATGATATGAAGGCTCGTTACCCAGAGTTATTCCAGGATTAGAACTTTCGAGGACGAAAGTCTATTAAGGAGGGGAGAATGTAACGCCCTTGAAAAAAAAAAAAAAAAAAAAAGGGTTAATAATAAAATAATATTATTTTATTATTACAATTAAATAATTATTTTTCCTTTTCTTTTTCTTTTCTTTTTTTTCTTTCTTTTCTCTTTTTCCCTTCTTCTTCCCCGCGTGCAGGCCCCCCCCTCCATTTTCTTTCCTTTTCTCCTTCTTCTCCAGCCCTAGCCGCCGCCGTTCGGTCTCTGCCCTCGAAGCCCCGCCGGCGTAGCACGCCGCACTGCCTCCCCGCCCACATCGTCGCCCGCAGCAGCCGCGCCGCGCCGCGCCTCTGTTCGCGAAGTCCCACCGCACACAGCCGTAGCCGTCTGCCCAGATCCGTTCCTTCCTCGCGCCGTCCGTCCGCTTCGCGAAGCCTTGCGCCGCTGTGTCCGACGCCGTCCGTGTCTCCGTCGTCTCTCCGCCCGCAGCCGCAGCCAAACCGAGCCCGACTCCGTCCGGCGAAGCCTCATCGCACGCGCCCCAGCCGCCCAGATCTGCTTTTTCTTCCGTCCGACCGGCCAAAACCCAACCGAAACCGAGCCGAACCCCCTCCCCCTGCTCAGATCTACCTCCCGGCGTCTCCACGCGCTGCCGCCGTGACTCCACGCACCGCCGCCGTGACTCCACGCGCCGCCGCCGTGACTTCCAGCCACGTCACCCATTTTTCCAGCCGCGGATTTAAAACCGACCGTCGACCGACCCATACGTAAGGTTTCGCGAACTGGCGG
>JACWES010000156.1:0-20305 GCA_025688845.1 Cucumis hystrix
CAAATTGACGACTTAGACGGTCAGTCCGAAAAGTCCGGGTCGTCACAGTTGGTATCAGAGCCTAAGTTTTAGGTTCTGTAGACTGACTTATGATTTAAGTCCATGTTTTTATGTCCCTATGGCTAACACGATCCTTCGTCACTCGTCAGGTACGCTTTCATGATTTATATGTATGATTTTATGAACATGACCTTGCCTAAGTTAAACTAGATTGACTGAGGACTTTTAATGTTTAAGACTGAAAGGAAAATTTTTGGTGGATGTTAGGAAACCATGCAGCCAAGGAGAGGTGCACGTAGGGGTGGTTTTAGAGGCCGAGGTAGAGGAGCAGGGCGTAGTCAGCCTGCTGTGGGCCAAACTGACCCGCGTGTCCCTGCTGCACCTGTTACTCAAACGGATTTGGCAGCCTTGTCTGCTCACCTGGAGCATAGAATCGCAGAGCTTATTGCTGCTGCTATGGCTCAGAACCAGTCTGCGCCAGTAAGTTCCTCAGTACCAGCAGCTCCACCTGCGTCTGTAGACCCCCCTGTGCAGGGACCGATCGTGCAGCAGCCACAGATGCTACCGAATCAGCTTTCTGCAGAAGCGAAACATTTGAGGGACTTTAGGAAATATGACCCTCAGACTTTTGATGGATCACTGGAAGATCCTACCAAGGCCGAGTTATGGTTGTCTTCGGTGGAAACCATTTTTAGTTATATGAGATGCCCAGAAGAGCACAAAGTTCAGTGTGCGGTTTTTCTTCTTCGAGACAGAGGTATTATCTGGTGGAGGTCCACACTGCGTATGTTGGGTGGAAAGTTGGACCAGATCACGTGGGACCAGTTTAGAGATTGCTTCTATACCAAGTTTTTCTCGGCTAACCTTAGAGATGCAAAAAGCCAGGAATTCTTGGAACTGAAGCAAGGGAACATGACAGTTGAGGAGTACGATCAGGAGTTCGACATGCTGTCACGCTTTGCCCCTGAGCTTGTTGGTAATGAGCAGGCCAGAGCTGAGAGGTTTGTTAGAGGATTGAGAGATGAGATCAGAGGCTTTGTGCGAGCACTAAAGCCCTCCACTCAGGCTGAAGCACTGCGTCTGGCAGTGGATGTGAGTATCTGGAAGGACGAGGTTCAGCCAAGGAGTGTTGACAAGGGAACCTCATATAGTCAAAAGAGAAAGGCAGAGCAGAAGTTCGTTGAAGCTCCTCAGAGGAACATGAGGTCAGGTGGAAATTTTCGCCGTTTCCAGCAGAGTCCCTTTGTGGCAGGTGAAACTGCCAGAGAGAAACCGTCGTGCAATACTTGTGGGAAGCGCCACCTGGGTCGCTGTTTATTTGGGACAAGGATTTGCTTCAAGTGTAGGCAAGAGGGGCATACGGCTGATCGTTGTCCTTTGAAGTCTACTGAGTTTGGGCAGAGCAGTCAAGGGGCGAGAGCGCCACAGCAGGGTAGAGTTTTTGCTACTAACAGATCTGAGGCTGAAAGGGCTGGCACAGTTGTTACAGGTACGCTACCAGTGTTGGGGCATTTTGCCTTAACTTTGTTCGACTCTGGTTCCTCTCACTCTTTTATATCGTCGATATTTGTAACTCATGCATGCTTAGAAGTGGAGCCCCTAGATTATGTTTTATCGGTGTCTACACCATCTGGGGAAATTATGTTGTCGAAAGAAAGGATTAAAGCATGCCAAATTGAGTTAGCTGGTCGTGTGTTGGATGTAACCTTGTTAGTATTGGATATGCATGATTTCGACGTAATTTTAGGCATGGATTGGTTGGCTGCCAATCATGCCAGCATTGATTGTTCTCGTAAGGAGGTAGTGTTTAGTCCTCCTACCGAGTCTATTTTTAAATTTAAAGGGGTAGGGACCGTGGTCATACCTAAGGTAATTTCGGCTATGAAGGCCAGTAAGTTACTCAACCAGGGTACCTGGAGTATCTTGGCCAGTGTGGTGGATACTAGGGAAGTTGAGATTTCTTTGACCTCAGAACCTGTGGTAAGAGAATATCCTGATGTATTTCCAGAAGAGCTTCCAGGACTTCCGCCTCACAGAGAGATTGACTTTGCTATTAAGTTGGAGCCAGGTACCGCTCCTATCTCTAGAGCCCCTTACAGGATGGCTCCTGCTGAATTGAAAGAATTGAAGGTACAGTTACAGGAATTGCTTGACAATGGTTTTATTCGACCTAGCGTATCGCCTTGGGGTGCACCCGTACTGTTTGTGAAGAAGAAGGATGGATCGATGCGTCTTTGTATAGATTACAGAGAACTTAATAAGGTGACAGTCAAGAATAGATATCCACTGCCCAGAATCGATGATTTGTTTGATCAGTTGCAAGGAGCTACTGTATTCTCTAAGATTTATTTACGCTCGGGTTACCATCAGTTGAGGATTAAAGATGGTGATATTCCTAAGACCGCTTTTCCTTCACGGTATGGACATTATGAATTCATTGTAATGTCTTTTGGATTGACAAACGCACCTGCTGTATTTATGGATCTGATGAACAGGGTGTTTAAGGATTTCTTAGACACTTTTGTAATAGTCTTCATTGATGACATTTTGGTTTATTCCAAGACCGAGGCTGAACATGAGGAACATTTGCATAAAGTCTTAGAGACTCTTCGAGCGAATAAACTTTATGCTAAGTTCTCAAACTGTGAATTCTGGTTGAAGCAGGTGGCTTTCCTTGGTCATGTGGTTTCTAGCGAGGGAGTTTCTGTGGATCCTGCTAAGATTGAGGTTGTTACCAGTTGGTCTCGACCCTTACTGTCAGGGAGATTCGTAGTTTTCTGGGCTTAACAGGTTATTACCGGAGGTTCGTAGAAGATTTTTCTCGTATAGCTACTCCCTTGACCCAGTTGACCAGGAAGGGGACTCCTTTTGTTTGGAGCCCAGCTTGTGAGGATAGTTTTCAGAACCTTAAGCAGAGGTTAGTTACTGCACCGGTCCTCACAGTACCGGATGGATCTGGGAATTTTGTGATTTACAGTGATGCTTCTAAGAAAGGATTGGGATGTGTTTTGATGCAGCAAGGTAAGGTGGTTGCATATGCCTCTCGTCAGTTGAAAAGCCATGAGCAGAACTATCCTACACATGATTTAGAGTTGGCAGCAGTAGTGTTTGCACTGAAAATCTGGAGACATTATTTGTACGGTGAAAAGATACAAATCTTTACTGACCATAAGAGCCTGAAATACTTCTTCACCCAAAAGGAGTTAAATATGAGACAGCGAAGGTGGCTTGAGTTAGTAAAAGATTATGACTGTGAGATATTATACCATCCAGGTAAAGCGAATGTGGTAGCTGATGCTCTTAGTAGGAAAGTATCACATTCAGCAGCGCTTATTACCAGTCAGGTACTGATACATCGAGACCTTGAGAGAGCTGAGATTGCAGTATCTGTGGGGGCAGTTGCCTCACAGTTAGCTCAGTTCACAGTGCAACCAACTCTGAGGCAGAAGATTATTGATGCTCAGAGTAGTGACCCTTATTTAGAGGAGAGACGTCGCCTCGTAGGGACAGGACAGATTGATGAGTTCTCCATATCCTCTGATGGTGGACTGTTGTTTGAGAGACGTCTGTGTGTGCCAGCAGACACTGCAGTCAAGACCGATTTACTGAATGAGGCCCATAGTTCTCCATTTTCCATGCATCCTGGTAGTACGAAAATGTATCCGGATTTGAAGCGAGTGTATTGGTGGCGTAATATGAAGAGGGAAGTGGCCGAGTTTGTTAGTAAGTGCTTAGTGTGTCAGCAGGTTAAGGCACCTAGGCAGAAACCAGCGGGTTTGTTGCAGCCGTTGAGTGTGCCAGAGTGGAAATGGGAGAATGTGTCGATGGATTTTATTACAGGACTGCCTAAAACCCTGAAGGGTTACACGGTGATTTGGGTTGTTGTAGACAGACTTACGAAGTCGGCACATTTTGTTCCAGGAAAGTCTACTTATACTGCTAGTAAGTGGGCACAGTTATATTTAACTAAGATTGTAAGACTGCATGGAGTGCCTGTGTCTATTGTTTCTGACAGAGATGCACGATTTACTTCCAAGTTTTGGAAGGGACTTCAGGCTGCCATGGGCACGAGGTTGGATTTTAGTACGGCTTTTCATCCACAGACTGATGGTCAAACTGAACGTTTGAACCAGATTTTAGAGGATATGCTACGAGCTTGTGTTCTAGAGTTTCCAGGTAGTTGGGACTCTCACTTGCATTTGATGGAGTTTGCTTATAATAACAGTTTTCAGGCTACCATCGGCATGGCACCGTTTGAAGCTTTGTATGGTAAATGTTGTAGGACCCCTGTTTGTTGGGATGAGGTTGGTGAACAGCGATTGATGGGTCCTGAGTTGGTTCAGTCTACGAATGAGGCTATCCAGAAGATTAGAGCACGTATGCGAACAGCGCAGAGTAGACAGAAAAGCTATGCTGATGTGAGACGGAAAGACCTTGAGTTTGATGTGGGAGATAAGGTGTTCTTGAAGGTAGCACCTATGAAGGGTGTTATGCGTTTTGAAAAGAAAGGGAAGTTAAGTCCTCGTTTTGTGGGACCATTTGACATTTTAGAGAGAATTGGTGTTGTGGCGTATCGTTTGGCACTTCCACCATCTCTCTCCGCAGTTCATAATGTTTTCCATGTTTCGATGTTGAGGAAGTACGTGGCAGATTCATCTCATGTGGTGGACTATGAACCACTAGAGATTGACGAGAATTTGAGCTATGTGGAGCAACCAGTAGAGATTCTGGCTAGAGAGGTGAAGATGCTTCGTAATAGAGGAATTTCATTAGTGAAGGTGTTGTGGCGCAATCACCGAGTTGAAGAGGCAACTTGGGAGCGAGAAGATGATATGAAGGCTCGTTACCCAGAGTTATTCCAGGATTAGAACTTTCGAGGACGAAAGTCTATTAAGGAGGGGAGAATGTAACGCCCTTGAAAAAAAAAAAAAAAAAAAAAAGGGTTAATAATAAAATAATATTATTTTATTATTAAAATTAAATAATTATTTAATTTTAATTTTTTTCTTTTTTTCCTTTTCTTTTTCTTTTTCTTTTTTCTTTCTTTTCTCTCTTTTTCCCTTCTTCTTCCCCGCGTGCAGGCCCCCCCCCTTCCTCCATTTTTCTCTTCTCCTTCTTCCTCTTTCCCCAGCCGGCCGCGTCTCCACGCGCCGCCGCCGTGACTCCACGCGCCGCCGCCGTGACTCCACGCGCCGCCGCCGTGACTCCCCGCGCGTCCTTTTCCATCCAGCCGCGGATCCAACGTCCATGTTGGAAGCTTCATTGGTAAGGATGAAATTGATGAATTTGGGGATTTCCATTGAAAAAAATTCGATTTGTGGATGTTGTTAAATTGACTGCTTGGATGTTCAATCTTAGGTTGAGGGTAACGCTTGAAGTCGTTGAGTTCACAACGAACAATTGTTAATTTGGGACTCGTTTCGTGACATTGAGTTGTTGGCAAACGTGGGATTCAGTCAACGGACTAGAGTAACGCCAAGGTAAGGGACTTTCTACTGGACTCAATAAATATTATTTGGATGTATTGGCTGTATGATTTGTACTGATATACTGAGGAGGAATAACAATCATGAGGTGTATGTTTGAATGTGGACTGAAGGTTAATGTATATTGTGTTGACTGAATACGATTTTATATAAATGTTTGGATTGATGCGAACTTGTTGTCTAACGTATGTCGTGATTGCTGGGCCATTTATGTGACTGACTGATGTAGCGATATGTGTCGACTGTCCTTGGGTTAAATTGGAATAAAAATGGTTGTTTGAGGTTAAGGGGAAAGTTCACGTGATTAGGACGTTTGATTGAGTTGTAAATTGACTGTTAAGAAGTATAGAATGGACTGAGGGGATAAATTATTAGTTTTCCTAGTGGATAGTTACCCTGCGGGTGTCCTTCGGGATTATCCCCTATATGTGCATCCTTCGGGAGCACTAGACTGATATGTGCATCCTTCGGGAGCACTAGACTGATATGTGCATCCTTCGGGAGCACTAGACTGATATGTGCATCCTTCGGGAGCACTAGACTGATATGTGCATCCTTCGGGAGCACTAGACTGATATGTGCATCCTTCGGGAGCACTAGACTGTGACTGTGCAGGGTACACCATAGGATACTAATAATTTATTTTTCCCCGAACGGGACCAGTAGTGGGTCTCTTACTGAGTATATTAATACTCACCCTTTTTATGTTTAACTTTTCAGGCAAAGGTAACACGAGGGGCAGACCGACGAGGGACAAGAAGGACTCGTGAATGGCCATAGAAGATTGTCCTTTAAACTGCTTCCGCTGACGGTTTTATAAATGTTTTGTTGAACTGAATTTACAAGTAGTTAAAGTTTTGTAAACAGTACTTTAAAATTTCATGTTTTGAAATAGGGCCCGATTAAATTTTCTTTGAATTCGTATGGTTTCATTTAAAGTTCTATGTCTTTCGTAAACAAATGGTTTTGTGTCAAATTGACGACTTAGACGGTCAGTCCGAAAAGTCCGGGTCGTCACATTATGGACCATCAAAAAGGATATATTTTTATGCCTTAAAGGAGGAGGGTTAGCTACCCATAAACTATTTTGTCTTCGAACGAAGGGGTAAATACTGCATGGGCTATGGAGGTCTGTCTTTGAAAAGATATGCAAATGTTTGATGTGACGACCCAGACTTTTCGGACTGACCGTCATAGTCGTCAATTTGAAACAAAATCGTTTGTTGACAAAAGACATAACAAGATTCAGTTGAAACCGTAAGAAAACGAAGGGAAATTTTAATCGGGCCCTATTTCAAAAATACAAAATTTCAAATGCTGTTTACAAAAAATTTAACTATTTGTAGACTTAGTTAAATCAAAATATTTTCAAACCGTCAGCGGAAGCAGTTTAAAGACAGTCCCCTATGGCAATTCACGAGTCCTTCTTGTCCCTCGTCGGTCTGTCCCTCGTGTTACCTTTGCCTGAAAATTTAAACATAAAAAGGGTGAGTATTAATATACTCAGTAAGAGACCCACTACTGGTCCCGTTAGAGGAAAATAAATTATTAGCATCCTATGGTGTACCCTGCACAATCACAGTCTTGTGATCCCGTAGGATGCACATATCAGTCTAGTGCTCCCGAAGGATGCACATATCAGTCTAGTTCTTTCAAAGGATGCACATATCAGTCTAGTGCTCCCGAAGGATGCACATAAAGAGGATGATCCCGAAGGACACCCGCAGGGTAACTATCCACTAGGAAACTAATAATTTATCCCCTCAGTCCATTCTAAACCTCTTTAAAATCATCCTCAATACAGTCAAATTTCCTTATCACATAAGCTCCCCCTTTAACCTCAAACAACCATATTATCCAAATTTCACTCAAGGACAGTCGAAACATATCACTACATCAGTCAGCCACATAAATAGCCCAGCAGTCACAGCATACGCTAGACAACAAGTCCACGTCAATCCATACATACATATATAAATTTCATTCAGTCAAGCACAATATACATTAAACTTTCAGTCCACACCCAAACACACAGTATAAACGTCATCACTACTCAGTCCAGACATAACATTTCAGTCCATATAGTCAATACATCTTAATTCTTGTTATTGAGTCCAGTAGAAAGCCCCTTACCTTGGCGTTAGGTAAGCTTCTTAACCGCGCAAGGTCTGTCTAGACGAACCTAAACATTAAGATAAATACTCAATATCTTTCTCTAAAGCATCATTCGTTTAAATCAACCCAATGTGATGTTTCACAACTTACCCAAATTGAATGAAAATCGAACTCCACTTCAATCCTCTAGAAACATCAAGGATTCATTCCTTGATTCAATATGTACCTTCCAAAAATTTTAGCATATTAAGCTCAACGGTTAACATTTAACGATAGGCACTAAAACAACGGAACCCACACTTTAACCTTACCCAAATCTATCACCCAAAGGTCCACGGCAGGGCAGAAGCGGCGATCAAAGGGAAATCGCGTGCGTTTGGAAGGGAACCGGTGCAGCTGTCTCACGCACGAAGACTGGAGCAAAAGAGGAACGACGAACGGTTGTTCGCGTGCGGCTTCAGCTCCGTTGAGGATGGCTGTTCACGCGCGGCTTTAGTTGAACGGAGAAGGGAAGACGCGGGGTGGGTTCGTCGGATGGAGATGCGGCCCGGAACCCCAACGCGGCTGGAAGGAGACACGCGGCTCACGGGTGGCTTCCGCGGAGGCTGAATGGTGCGGGTACAGAGGCAGCTCGAACCGACTGAAGAAGACGTGCCGGAGGGACCTTGTACGAACGAAAACTTGGTGGATCTGGACGACGACGATGGAGAGGACTCGCTCAAACGAGATTCGACGGCTTGGTTTCGATTTTGACAGGAGCGGTGATCGGACGCGACGCTCGGCGGCTGGCTCGGCTGGGTTCCGTTTTCGTTGAAGGATTTGGTCGTCGGTCGTGTGTATTGGTCGGAAAAAGAGCGGCGGCGGCGGCTAGGGCGTGGGGAAGAAGAAGAAAGAAAAAGATGAAGAAAAGAAAGAAAAGAAAGAAAAAGAAAAAAAATAAATGGAGGGGGGGTTCTTCACGCGAAGGAGAAGAGGAAGAGAGAGAGAGGGGGGGCACGTGAGGAAGAAGGGGGGGAAAATTTTAATTTCCCCCCATTTTTTTTTCTTTTGCTTTATTTAATAATAATATAATAATAATAATAATAATAATAATATTTAATAATAAAAATAAAATCTTATTATTTTTATTATTACCCTTTTTTTTTTTTTTTTTCTAATGGCGTTACATTTCAAGTTTCATATTATGACTGTTTACTGATAATTAAGTTTTGGTTTTATACTAAATGTTTATAAAAACATGTTTTATAAAATTGTTGCTCACTAAGTCTTTTGACTTATTCTTTTAAAATGTTTTTCCACTTTCTAGGTACAGATTGTTGATATCCATATGCTGAACTTACTGCTGCCAGGCAAACTTAGTTTTCATTATGCACGGACATTGTTTTGTTTCAAAATAGTAATGTGATTATTCAAATACTTATATTTTCATATTTTGTTCATTTTCCATGATTCATTTATGAAGATTTCTTATCGGCTACACTACGAATTCCAAAGTATAATTTAAATGTTTTTTTAATAAAAGACTTCTGCTGTTTAAAAAGTTTTGCAAGTGTTTATGTCATGTGTCAGTTGAAGTTGTTCCAAAGGTGAATCATGACTTCAGCTGACATCATGCCACGTCTTAGGCCAAGCAAGCACGTGTCTGGGGCGAGGTGTGACATGCATGCTATGCTTATTATAGACTGAGTTAATTGTTACATGCTTTTTGGACTGTTGGTGTTTGTTAGCTTTGGCTATTGAATGTGTACCCTATATGTACAATTTTCCTCGAGATCACCACCTTTCGACAGTTCATGATGTGAGTTCCACGTCTCGATACTGAGGAAATATGTAGCAAACCCATCACATATAGTGAATTATGACTTATTGCAAATGAATGAGAATTTGAGCAATAATGAGCAACGAGTTGAAATTTTGGCAAGAGAGGTAAATCTGCTTCGTAATAGAGGAATTTCATTAGTGAAGGTCTTATAGCGAAGCCACAAAGTTGAAGAGATCACAAATAAAATTGAGTGAGAGGACGATATGATAGCTCGTTATCCCAAGTTGTTAGATGAGTAGAACTTTCGAGGATGAAAGTTCCTTAAGGAGTGAGGAATGTAACACCCAAAAACGCTAAACATCAAAATATTTTGAGGTGTTGCATTCTTCTCTCCTTAATTAGCCAAATCTCCTAGAATCTCGAGAAGAACTAAATCTCTTAAAATCTCAAAAAGGAAAAGATTTAATATACATTAAAATCCTAACCATTCTGAAGGTTTTAATACAACAATCAAGATCAATAAGGTGACAAAAATAAAAAGAAATTTGTACGCCAAACAAACCATAATAAAATTGTTCTAAGCTAAACATGTTTAACTTTAAAGTTTATATGATTGAGCCACTAAAGGAAGATGCACCTTGTTTGTATAGGTAGTAACATTTAATGTCCTCAAGATCTATCTCATTGAGATGTGATATAGGTTCATTCATGTCCATTTCCTAAACTCTGAATGCTACAATATGACTTAATATGTGATATAGATTCATTTATGTCCCTCTTCTAAACTCTGAATACTACAACATGACTTAATTTTATGTCTAATAAAAAAAATTTCAATTTTGTGTTTAATAATTTCATTATTATTATTATTATTTTAAACTGCCACATAGAGTCCATCACCATTTCAAACACAAAATTTAAAATTAAATGGCTTGTCTAGACATACTAACCAAACACTTTTTATAATATTTGAAGCTAAATAGACAAAACCTTGAAAAATAAATTTTGATTCAACATTTTTCATTTTTATTTTATATTTTTGTTGAGATTATATTTAAATTTGATGCTGCGGAATAAAAGTAAAATATTAAGATAATGTTGTGAAAACGGGATACAAATGGAATATGAAAATCGAGAAAATATAATATTTAAATAATAAAATAAAATAATATAATAAATAATATATAAATAAGAAAATAATTAAGAAAAACAAAATCTCAAATTTCTCCACTAATATCTCGCATTAATTTGGAAACTCATCGAATTCAAGCATGTTTACAAATCCATTAAAACCCAAATTGGAGGTGGATTACATGACTACTAAAAGGCAATGTTGCTTGACATATGGTGAACACTAAGCACACTGATGGGTTGACATGTGGCTATGGCCACTAAACACACACTAATGGACATCTACTTATATTAATATTATTTATAATAGATAAAATAATATAAGATAATAGGAGGTTTGATATTTTATTTTTTTAAAATATTAGTAAACTATTCATATCCTAATTAATCTTGATTTAGGATTACGATAAATCCCTAGCTCATATATATCATCCCTTAAAAGGTCCAAATTTGATAAGTAAGAGCTTTTGACTACTTCTCTTGTCTAGAATCTTTTTATTTTGAGATTGGATTCATTTTTCTTTATTTCGTAGGTACTTCCTTCTCCAAATTATAAATACAAGTGACAATCAGGTGCGTTTTCTCTTAACAATTTTGGTATCAACAATTTTTATTTATAATTTTCTTTTGCAAAGGTATCCTATTTAAAGCGTAGAGTGAGGAAAAATTAATCAATTGACTTTGAAGTTGATAGTTCAAACATTATGCTATTTGAGTAATGCAATTCGACGTGTTTTTTATATATCATATATTTCAATTATTAAAGTAAACCAATAATTGATCACACGAGAGTGAACAGTGTTCATATAATGAATAAGTACTTGGGCTTTGGATATAGCTCAAATTTGGACAAATTCTTAAGTCCAAAATGCCTCCATTGCATGAGTTTTTCTTACCTTATCCGAAAACATAAACATGTGGTTAATATATATATTGATGTGATATAGTACACATATGTTACATGTAGTGCCTGTTTTCATGGACACAAGGACCAAGTCGAGTCAGAGAGGTGGCCACAAAATTGAAAAAGTGCAAATTTTAAAAAGGAAAATTTCATCAAATGACAAAAACATTTTTTAAAAAATAGTTCATGGTATCGATTTTTTTTGCATATTGCGAATATGACAAAAATAGTGATATTAGACCGTAATCATAGGGCTATCAGACTGTAATCATAAGGCTATTAGAGGGTAATCACTTTTAAATTTGCTACTTTTACAGATTTATAAAATGTTGTGAAATGGGCTCTATTATCATAATTTTTTTTGCTATTTTTGCAAAAGTCCTTTAAAAAACAGCTCTTAAAGTATGATGATACTTACAATTACACTCTCAACTTTCAATAATAACAATTGGACCTTTAAACTTATAAAAGTATTATATTTGACCCAACGGAATAAAAGTCAGAAATCAAGATAAAGTAAGGTTAATTTTCATAAATATAACAATATACCAAAATATTTACGGCCCGTATAGTATAATAACATAGAAAAGACCATGATATTTTCATAAATTTCAGGTTTACCCTTGAATAATTCGAACGATTTTTCACTTTTTTTCCTTCTTCTTTGCTATTTAACCATCTCCTCTTCATATTATTATTTTTTTCCTATATTTATTCTTCATTTTGCAATATTATGATTATTTATGTAAATATTTACCAATTTCTTCATTTCCTCTTCCAAAAGTTCTTCCTTCTTCATTTCTCATTATCTTTTTTTCTTCTTAGTACAAGATCTAAATGATATTGGTACAGGATCTACTCGATCGTGTACCATTGTCTAAACTATTAGTTGTATATCCTAGATAAATAGAGATAGACCACTATCACTAATAGATTGTTTAGATTTGGTACAAGATTGTTTAGGCTAGATACATGGATACAAAATCGTTTAGGCTAGGTACAAGAGTACTTGATCATTTAGACTTGCTAAGAGATCGTTTAGACTGGGCATAAGATCGTTTAGACTAGGTACAAGAATATAAGATCGTTTAGACTGGATACAAAATCGTTTTTTCACGCGTGTGTGACCGATTAATTTCAAGAGTATTTTTGTTATTTCAAGTTGTGAGCTTTTTCTTTTTATAAAATTATTTTCTACAGTGTAAATATTTTCATGTTTTATTCTATTCTCTAAAAAACTCACAAAATAATATAAGATAATACGAGATTTGATTGTATCGGGTAAAATATTAGTAAACTCACATCCTCAATAATCTTGATTGTTGGATTAAGACAAATCCCTAGCTCATATATATCCTATATCGTCGCATATAAATACACCCTTAAAAGGTCCATATTTGATAACTAAGAACTTTTGACTGCTTCTATTTTCTATAATTCTTTGATCTTAGCATTGGATTCATTTTTCTTTCTTTTGTAGGCAAAATTACAAATACACCGGAAAATCTGGTACTTTTTCTTATTGCCAATTTTGGTATCGACAAATTTTTCTTTAATTTTTTTTGCAAAGATATTATATTAAAGCTTGAGGTGAAGGAGAATTAAACAATTGACTTCAAAGTTGATAGTTCAAAATTATGCCTTTCGAAGTGTTTTTTCTATATCATATATTTCAATTATTAAAGTAAAGTAATAATTGATCACATGAGTTAATAGTGTTCTTATATTGGATAGAGTTAGTACTTTTGGGCTTTGGATAGCTCAAATTTGGACAAATTCTGGCGTCCAAAATGCCTCCATTGCATGGGTTCGATCTTCTTACATTATCCCAACAAATAAACATATGTGGTTATTTTATATTGATAGCGATACAGTACACATATGTTATACGTAGGGCCTTCTTTTCACCGACATAAGGACCAAGTTGAATCAGAGTGGTGGCCATAAAATTCAAAAAGTGCAAATTTCATCATTGCAATTATAATCTTTTTTAACTTCCAATAATAACAATTGGGCTGCCTTTAAACTTCTAAAACGTATTATATTTGACAGTTAAATTATAATAATTGAGAAAGTAGTTGAACCTATGAATGATAATAATGGAATGTTCAAACTTATATACATTTAACACAATTTATACCATTATATAAGTTTGAGATTTCAATTTTAAATTTTAAATAAGTTTGCAGGTTCAATTTTTCATTTTAAAAGTTTAAAGATACAATTACAACAATAATACAATTGAATGAATTTTGCAATTTCGCTGACTAATAAGTTTTGAGGAATTAGACTTCCAACTAAGTAATAAATTAAAACCAAACAATTGGCAATTAACTAATATTTATTTTTATTTTTTAAAATCTGTTTATTTCTTTCAAATTTTTTACCATGTTCTGCATATTCTTTCCTAGCAATTTTTATACGACGTGTTGCATCTAATTAAAAAATTTAAGCGTAGTAAGCTATTGGCCAAATAAAAAAACAAAAGAACAAAATTTTAAAAAAATATAATTTTTTATTTTTCAAAATTTGGCTTGATTTTGTGTTAATGGTAGTAGGAATAGTAGGAAGGAGATAAAAACAAAAAATTTATTGGTGGAAATGGATGTTGATAGGATAAAACAAATAAATTATGGGTGGAAATGTTGATTACGTTTTCCTTTACCATTACTATTATCATTGTTGATCATTGATGATAGGAGCTCAAAGAATAATAGAGTAATGATAATAGTAGCTACAATAATACATGCGACTATTTTGTGATTCAAACCGATCATTAAGATTTATCCATCAATAAATCAAACTTCATTATGATTGTATTATCTTTCATCATGATTTAATAAAAGTGGCCTAAATACATGGATAGAAGAATCAAAACTCTAGCTAACTTTAACTTAGAGAATGATAATACACACTATGATAGTTAAACTATATGCTGGGTTTTGCCTCAAGTCATGAATTACCAAAAAGTAAAATAAAAGACAAAAGCTTATATATCCTTTTTAACTCTTTAATTTTTATTGTATATAGGTTCCATATACAAAAGATTTTTAAATAGTAGCTAATGTATTGAAAAAATCGAAAGTTTTGGATAACTAAATTTTAGGTAACGTTTACTTGATTTAACATTTTAAATTCATGTGTAAATGTTATGGGGTTTCAATTATTAAAGTAAACTGGCTAATAATTGAAACCAAAGGGAATGATGATGTTAAACATAAAAGGAGAGATAGAGAGAGGAAAGCAGGCAGAGCGAACTTCACTACAATAAAAATCGCCTACGACAATAGTTAAAATCTGTAATCTTAAAAACATTTGATAGTTTTTTTAGTCATTGATGTGGCAGTCAAGGAAAGTCTATCTATGACACTTCGAAAAAGCTGTCACAATAAGTGTTTTTATGACAAAAACTAAATGTCACATATCGAGTATTATTGAGAAATAATATTATATTTTATGATAATAACTAATTGTCATCAGTTCACACATATTAGAGTAATTATATCTTTAATTATTTGCATATTGACCACAGTTATAAATTGTCACGAAATCTTATATTTTGATCTTTTTTTTCTATCAAGAATATGTCAATCATAACGATTATTAAATGTCAAGAAAACACCTATCATGACTATAATTGATTGTCAAGAATACCTTTAGCTTTACAGTTTTTTAAAAGATCAAAAGGCATATACTCCTCCGTTAGTAGATTTTTTCTTGCCCTATTTTCCTAGACAATCCCTATATATTTTTGTTGCCACCATTACACAGACCAGTTCAATTACAAAGTATTATACAACAAACTCATATGGAAACAAACAATCAACGTTTTAATATATATACATTATCATACACTTTGTAAGACTGTACAATTGTTGGTAAAGGGTTTATGATGATAGAATAAACAGACATATTTTGGTTAAAACAAGCGTAAAATAAGTACATTGCAACAAAAATTTTACTACTAACACTACAAAAAGTCCTATAGATCAATATGACTTCATTGCTCCAATGAAGTTGTTTAAGAATTAAAAGATGCGTATTCTGGTTCTGTGGCAAACACAAATTATCCAATAAACTGTAAGTGCAATTTCCAATTAGATATAACTAAGTCAAAAAGATTAAAAAACATGATCACATGAACAATTTAGTGCATTTTAAAGCCTCTTCTAATCTGTATTTCTTTTACATAAGAAAAAGAATACAGTCAAACAAAGTTAAAGAATGAAAGAGCATCCAAAAAGTCAAGCCCACAAACAAACTCCAAGCTTGAACAAATGCTTACCATTCAAATAATAATGTTTAACATATAATTTCCGTTTTACCAACAAATAAAACATAATGGTTATTGATAGGGAAGTAATACATATGTTACATGTGCTGCTTCTTTTTAACTGACAATATCCATGTTGAGTTAGAGAAGATTTCACAGAAGTTAAAGAGTTTTAAAATTTTGTGGAATTATGTCTCTCGTGTGTACAGTACGTCATACGTCGTGTTTGGGTAATAATACATCTTTGTCTACTTAAAATCAATGCAAATCGTAGGAAGAAAATTAAAATAAATAGGTTTAATTTTAAAAAATTTAAAAACAAAGATAACCATTATATTTCATTTTTTTATTGGTCAAAGGAGAGTTTAATAATTTTATACCTAACTTCTTAATATTTTTTTAAGTGTAAAAATAGCCCTTAACAAATTAGTTCAATACTAAATCTTACTTTTTAGAGGTAAGAGGATCAATTCCAAATTCTATCGTTTTGTACTGAAAAAGTCAAATAATTAATGGATCAAAAATCTAATTTCTAATGAGATAGTTGCAAAGATAGAATCCCGTTTAAATGTTGCTATTTAGGGACTTTGCTATAATTTGTATTTTTTTAAATGTTGTTATATACTTAGTTATTATTTCTAAAATTGGTAGTCATTATAGTATCCATCTATAATTTGTTAAGTTATAACTTTAATCTTCATATTTTTTATGAGACCATGATCACATCCTAAGCTACGCAATAACACTCGTTTCCTGTTTCGTGTTGACCGTTGCTCCACTCATCGCACGTCTTTGCGAGTCGCACAGCTCATCCCGTTTGTTCTCCCGTTACAGAGTTTCTCTCTGCAGGTTTTCATCACAAGCTGATGTTTCCCCTTCTGCGCTTGAGCCATCCATTCTTTCTGTCTGACCCAACCCAAATTCACTTGCCCCTACCCTTTTTTGAGTCGTCCCTCTCTATCCTTGAGTCGTGCAAGCTGCGTCTTGCTTAGCAAACCGGCTTGTGCTTCTTCAAATATCCCAAAAGGTTGGACTCCTCTTAACTTAGAAATCCATATTAACCTGTCCTTCGAACCATTAATGTCCCAACCTGAGCACTTGCTTGCTTGGCTCGAGAGGTGGTGTGATGTAAGCTGAAGTCGTTTACCTCTAAAACAACTTCAACTGAACCTTGTCATGATTACGTGAAACATTTTAACAGTGGAAGAATTTAAACTTTGAAATACCTTAAAATTCGTAGTGTAGTCCATTTGCAATGCCTTTATAAGTACTAAATAAGATTTAGAAAACATGGAAATATAAACTTTTTCTGGAAACACAATAATGCTTTAAGCAAAATAATTCCTTGCATGTGGTTAAAAACTAAGTTGGTTTGGCAGCAGTAACTTCAGCACATGGAGGATCACAATTTGTACCTGAAAAGCGGAAAAATATTTTGAAAGAGTAAGTCGAAAGACTTAATGAGTAACGGTTTTATAAAACAAGTTTTCATAAACAGTTTAATATAAAGCATGGTTTATTTCATAACATGATACTTGAAATATTGATCATTTGTATAGTTTTTCGAAGACAATGTTCCATAGCTACAAGCAGTATCTACCTTTTCTTCCGTAGACAGAAGGTCGATGGGATAAAGCTTTTATTATAATCCCCCTCCTTTAAGGTATAAATATATACCCTTCTTGATGGCCCATAAAATATAGGTTCGTCAACCTTACCATCAGTATGGAGTTAACCACATGTATACAATAAGTCCTATAAAATATTCTGGCTACGAGAAAACATTTAAAAATATTGAAACATTTCCTTTACATTTAACAGTAAATTATTCAAATCATAGCATAGCTTGAAACATCAGTTCAATAAACAATTATCATAAATCATATCTTTGAACAATAACATGAAAAATAATGTTTTATAAATCATTTCACAAGCTAATGTTTGTGTAGCTTGAAATCATGTTTAATAAATACTCTAGAAATCGATGTGTTACTCACAATACTTGAACTAGTCTTTAGTCGAATGTCTCCTTCAAAGTATCCTTGTCCTGAAAATTCCACATTGATTCCTTAATTAATCACTTGGTAATGAAAATATCTATAAAAAAAATTAAAAATTTTAAAAAATGTTAAAACTGCCAAAAACAACCCAATAATAGCCCAACAGTGCTCGCTGACAAGGGGTTAGGGCCCTTGCGAGTGTGCATGGCCTGGGGGCCTTGCGTGCTAACCTCTCAGTGAGGGGCACACGCCACGTGTTAACCTTGCAATGAGGGGTAACGTGCCCTCATGGCCGCACACTAGCGTCTATTGCGTGTCCTTATTCTCTTAGTGTTGTGCGCCAGCTTACTCTCTGCTAACCTCTTTTCGCAAGTCATGCACACAGCTCGAGTGCATGTCTTGCTCATCAACTGTGTCATGGGATTGCTGCAAACCTCACAATAAGTCAACTAACCTCTATGACGAAAATGCCACGCCCATCTCGCTCACACATGCAAGTCACTCGTCCATTACCCAAAACACTAATTTTCGTCCAGAATCATGACACAATTTTACAAACTTATAACTTTAAATCCATAACTTTTTTGAAACAACTTTATTCTACAAAGTTGTTCTAAAATAACTTAACTTGCTTACTTCAAAAGTTTAGAACAAAATTCCAAAGAACAAGTCCGGTAGCCTTCTAGAAACACACCTTGCTTAATTTTTCTTTTAGAATGACCTTCTCGCCTAAACTTGATCCAAACGCCAAACTTCTCACATCCAACTTGTACAAGAAACTTCCACAATAAAATGGACAAAATTTCTGAATTTTTGTAACTAATTTGAGTGAAAATGCATGAGTGAGTTGTGAGAAACCTTTTGCTAAAATTACCTATTTATAGGAATCCCTGCATAAAACTTAATTGACACCTTAACCTTGTTTTTCCACCTCTTAACCTTCTTGTTACATGTCCTGCTTCTTCTTCACCTCATAACTGTCGTCAATATGCAAATGATGACAGTTATTTGTTGTCATAAAATAAAATATGATAGTTATTTATTGTCATAAATATTAAATAATGACATTTATTATTTTCTGTCATGAAAACACTTATCGTGACAATTTTTTAAAACTGTCATAGAAGAACTTTTCAGAACAAGCAATACTATGACTGTAAATAATAACTTTCGTCGTACATCATTTTTCTTGTAGTGATATTGTAAGAAATAAAATATTTTTTTTTTGAAGTTTTGAGACAAATTAGACACGAAAATTAAAATTAAAAAAAAAAAAAAAAACCTGGAAAACCTAACTAACAAACACTCCTTTGTTGTTGTTTTTGTTTTTGTTATTGTTTTTGCTTTTGCTATTGTTATTGTTTTTGTTTTCCCTTTTCTTTTCTTTTCTTTCTTTTTCCAAAATAATCAAACATTCTCTCTCTTCGTTTAATTCATATCAAATAAACTTTTTATCTTCTCCCAAAAATAATTATCTTTTCCAAAAAAAAATATTTACCCCACAATATAATTCTTTTTCTTTTTTTCCTCCCTCAATAAATATTATGTTTCCAAATTAATATCTAACTTCTCACAAATAATTATATTCTCACCAATACAATTATATTAGGAGTCTTTTAAACAGTATAAAAAAGCGGCAAAATATTTACATGGATAGAACAATCTCGAAAACGAAAAAAAAAGCTCATATGTCCAAAATGGGAAATAAAAAATGTCTTTGATTAATTGGCATCAAAGGCGTAATATATTTGGAAAATGATCATTTAGATTTGACTATTCTTTCCTATACGATCGTTTAGATTTGGTAAACTATTTTTTTAAAGATTTTTTGGTATACGATTGTCTAGATTTGGCACACGATCGTTTAGACCATAAATACTTTGGCGTTTTGTTATATTTATGAAAATTAACTTTGTTTTTGTTTTTGTTTTTGTTATTGTTATTGTTATTGTTTTGTTATTGTTTTTGTTTTTGTTATTGCTTTTGCTTTTGCTATTGATATTGATATTGTTTTTGTTACTATTTTTGTTTTTGTAATCGTTATTGATTTTGTTATTTTTATTGTTATTGTTTTCCTTGTTTTCCTTTTTCTTTTCTTTTTTTTCTCGTTTTCCTTTTTCTTTTCTTTTCTTTTCTTTTCTTTTCTTTTCTTTTCTCCCCTTTCCCAAAATAATCAAACTCCGTCTCTCTTCATTGAATTTAATTCAAATCAACTTTTTATCTTCTCCCAAAAATAATTATTTTTTAAAAAATTTATATTTTCCCCACAATATAATTATATTTCATTTTTTTCTCCTTAGATAAATATTATTTTTCCAAATTAATATCTAACTTCTAACAAATAATTATATTCTCACAAATATAATTATTGTTAGGGGTCATTTAAACAATATAAAAAAGCGACAAAATATTTATAAGGATAGAACAATCTCGAAAACGAAAAAAAATCTTACAGGCCCAACAGGGGAAATATAAAAAATGTCCGTGATTAATTGGCATCCAGCACGTAATATATTTGGTTAGATTTGACTATTCTTTCCTATACGATCGTTTAGATTTGGCAAACGATTTTTGTCAAGATTTTTTGATACGCGATTATATTTACACGATCGCTTAATTTAATAGTTTAAATTT
>JACWES010000157.1:0-20293 GCA_025688845.1 Cucumis hystrix
ATAGATTAAATACTAAAATATTGTTATTTCTAAAACTATTTATCGAAATTTCAAAACTATTTACCAAAATGATTCTTCTCTCTCCTTAGGCAAGTCTTCAAGACTCGTCCATTTTTTTTTTCTTTTTTAGTTTTTATATAAATTTTATTGTTTTTTTATTTTATTTTATTTTATTTATTAGTATACATTTTTATCCCTATTGCTTTTCTTCTTCTTTTTTTAATATATTTTTCATATAAATTTTTATCTTTTTCTTTAAATTTTTTATAATTTTTAAGTTAATTTTTTCTTAAAAACTAAATTTTATTAATTTAAAAAAAATTAATTTTAGGAATATTTGAATAATTGGCAAAATAAATTAACAAAACAAGATAATGTTAATACTTCTTTTAAATTTTCATTAAAATCTGTTAGAATGCTCTAAAAAAAATTAAAAATTTCTTTTAAAAAATATCAAGTTTCAAGAGTGTATTTTTTTTATAATTAAAAAAAACACACAAATAATAATGTTAATAGATATTTTTCCTTAAAATTCAAAATTTTAAGAGTAGAATATTAGTGTAACTTGACAAAATAAATACTTCATAAATAAATACAAAAAAAAAATAATATAAATAATTCTTATAGAATTTTGTTAAAACTTTTTGGTATTCTAACAAAAGTAAGATTTTAAACATGAAGATATGAAAAATCTCCACTTATTTTATGAAAATCTTCTTGATCTCGACTATATCTTCGCACTACCAGGTACATTATTTATTTTTGTTAAATTCATTTTTTTCTAAAGTATTTACATATATTTTGACTAGATTTTTATTTTATACTTGTAGATTTTTGTGGCGATTCGAAAAAAAGGACGAACAAGTCTATTTTCTCGTTTTATGTCCTACATATATAACAAACAATATCATATTCTCATGTTATTTACTTTTTGTGTAGTTTCATTGTTTTGGATTGACAACCGAAAAAACAAATTAAAAGACAATAGTAGAACTGCCTTTCAATGTGTAATTTTTTTAATCAACTGAACCAATTGTATTAGTATTTTTATTCTAAAAATTATTTTTCGTTGTTTAAAATGTTTGATGATTATATGTATGATATGTGTATTCTTCTTCGCACTACCTATCAGGTCTCCAACCCTTTTTCGTTTAAAAAGGAACAAAATATGATTCTCGATGCATTTGAAAATTTGACACTGTGAAACTTGAAAAATAATAAAATTGGATATATAATTTTTAATCTTGCAAACGCTCAAAATTATAAATTATGAGTTTGTCCCTGTAATTATAGTTTTCAACTTACAAAAATAAGAATAAAACTAACTAAACAAATAAAATCATTTACAATAATTTTTCTCTTGATTTTTTTTACTTTGGAATATTGGATCTTATTCAATGTTAGTATATATACTTTTTAAATATTAAATTTTAATCTCTATACAACCCATAAATCAAGTATAGTCATATTCTGTTTTTAATTTTAGGCTGATGATGTTAATTTTTTATGAAATGCTATATTGAATTTGTTTAGTTATTTGAAGTTAACTTTTACTTATTTGTTTAAAATAATTTTAATAATTTTCCTGAAATGTTAGGTGAATAAGATTCCAAAAAACATATAATAAATTTGTTAGTAATTATATATGTTATTGCTTCATACATTCTTCTTGTTTTAGAAATATAAATGGGAGGTTGAATCTCCAAACAAATTTGTAAAGTAAATTTAATTTACATTTATGCTCTATTAATTTCAATATTGTAATTTTATTTTATTTGATTTATTAAATTGATCAAAGAAATTTTGAAAAAAAAAAACAATCACATTCTTTCCTTTTTATTTTAAAGGAACAAAAGTAAATACAAATGGTTAGTAGAAAGAAGAAACCTTAAGAACAAATTAACAATATTCTTACGAAACGATGGGTCCAATCAAATTTAATAAATAAATAAATAATACTATACACATTTAACGAAAAAATCTACTACACTTGATTATTTCTGGTTGAATAAACATACTTACTTATAATTTTATACTTCTATATAACTTATATCGTTAAGTTAAATACTATGAATTTATTTATTTTGAACTTACTCGTACTCGTAAAACCTTATATATTGTATTTGTTTATTTATTTTACAAAAAATCTTACTTTTGTTTAGAATATACCAAAAGATTTTAACAAAATTCTATAAGAATTATTAACATTATTATTTGTTGTATTTATTTATGAGGTATTTATTTTGTCAAGTTATACCAATACTCTATTTTTGAAATTTCGAATTTTAAGGAAAAATATTTATTAACTTTATTATTCATGTGTTTTTTTTTTATTATACAAAAAATTCACTCTTGAAATTTGATATTTTTTAAAAGGAAATTTTAATTTTGTTTAGAGCATCCAACAAATTTTAATGAACATTTAAAAAAAGTATTAACATTATCTTGTGTTTTGTTAATTTATTTTGTCAATTATTTAAATATTTCTAAAATTTGAATTTTTTAAAATTAGTATAATTTAGTTTTTTAAGAAAAAAATTAACTTAAAAATTATATAAAAATTTGAAGAAAAAAGATAAAAATTTATATGAAAAAATATTTAAAAAGAAGAAGAAAAGGCAATGGAGTTAAAATGTACACGAATAATTGGGAAAAAAAAAACACAACAAAATTTATATGAAAAAGAAAAAAAACATTGGGCGAGTCAAAGAGAGAGAAAAAAAAACATGATTTTAGTAAATAGTTTTGAGATTGCAAATTATTTTGGTAAATAGTTTTAGAAATAACAATATTTTAGTATTTAATTCTTTTCTCATTCATCTTATTGCCCTTTGGTTTCAAAATTTAAACTCACTCCAAAATTATCAATAGACTCAAAACGTTTGTATCGGTAGTATTTAATTGAACTAACACAACGATTCAAAGAATTAAGCTCACCTTTTCACTACATTAAACTTAACCCATACAACTTGTGTTAAGTATTTTTGGATGCATCACTTGCAGTACTAATATTTGATAATATAATTCATTAGAAATCCCCCCACCAATTAAAAAAAAACAAAAAACAAAAAGAATTACTAACACTCTTCACTCTTTCAAAATAAAAATACAAGATTATACATGTATGTATAAAAGAAAAAGATAGGTTGAAGAAAATGGTGATTTAAGCTGATGAAGATGAAGCATTTGTGTGAAGTTGAACTAAGGAAGCATAAAATCCATCTTTGATATTAATCAAAGTATCATGCTTTCCTTTTTCAACAATGACTCCATTTTTTACCACCGCAATTATATCAGCATTTTTCACGGTACTTAATCTATGAGCTACCACTATAGTTGTTCTGTTCACCATCACCTTGTCTAATGCATCTTGAACCACTCTTTCTGATTCCGCATCAAGTGCACTTGTTGCCTCATCTAACAACAAAATCTTCGGGCTCTTGATTATCGCTCGTGCAATCGCTACTCTTTGCTTCTGCCCTCCTGATAGCTGAGCTCCTCTCTCTCCCACCACCGAGTCATAGCCCTGCTCATTTTGCATTCATGAGTTTGTTAAAATATTTAATGAATGTCCCGTGTTTGAACTCTTTATAGTGTTATTTTTTTCTCAATCAAGTAATGTTCTAGTTGTGAAAAAGTATGATAATTACATATATGAAGTTATATGATGATGAACAACAAAAGTATTCATTTTTCTCACCTGATGCAAACTACTGATGAACTTGTGAGCATTGGACAATTCAGCTGCAGCGATTATTTCAGTCTCAGTTGCATCTCCTCCCTTCCCATATGCTATGTTAGCTCGGATCGTGTCATTGAAAAGGATCGGTTCTTGGCTCACTAAACCCATTTGTTGTCTCAACCATTTGATTTGAAACTTGTGAATCTCAATTCCATCAAGTGTTATGCTACCAGAATCAGGATCATAAAACCTTTGTAAAAGAGAGATAACTGTGGATTTTCCACAACCACTTTCTCCAACCAAAGCAATAGTCTAAAAGAAAAGGCACATGGTAAACCAAAATGAAAACTTGTGTTTAGTTGTTTTCAAAGAAAATTTAAAGTAATAGGAAAAGAAAAAGAAAAAAAATAAAATACCTTCCCAGATCGAATGGTCAAGCTGAGGTCTCGAAGAATTTGAACATCTGGTCTAGAAGGATACTTGAAGCTTACATGCCGAAACTCGATTTCACCTTTAAAATTTTCCAATGTTTCACCTGTTTCAACACTCGTGTCAATTTCTGATTTACGATCAATCATGGAAAATATGGAAGCAGTGGCTTCTTTTGCCTTGGTAGAATCAGGTGCAAGTGAACTTGATTGAGAAATGGCAAAAGCAGCCATTGTCAAAGCAAAGAAAACCTGTCAATGACATTTATGATTACTAACTAGCAACTAATAAACAAGGGTTGTGTAGTCGATTACGAAAGCTGAAAGAAAGGATCATCAGTTCAACAGATACTTACTTGAAAAACGTCAGAGAAAGTGGCTTTGCCATCTTGAACGAAATGAGCACCGGCAAAGAATGTTGCAGCATAGACTGAAAACAATAAAAAGAATGATACTCCAAATCCAGTCCCACTGATCAAACCTTGTCTTATCCCTGTCTTCATCGGACCTTCACATTTCTTTTTGTAAAGTAACATCACCTTTTCTTCTGCACAAAATGATGCAACTGTTCTTATACTCCCCACGGCATCGGTAGCAACCTGGCTGGCTTGTTCGTACATCAACTGCCAAGCAATAAACAATCTCAATGAATAATTATAGTAACACTTCAACCCATGTATTAGTTAGTTTTAGATTCTACCTTTGCATCTGCACTAAATCCTTTCAAAAACTTCATTTGGACAAAGCCGTTGAGACCAAGAAGTGGAAACATGGCAAGGACTATCAAAGCCAACTGCCAACTTGCAACAAAAGCAATGACTAAACCAGCTGTAACTGTTGCTAGACTCTCGACAAGTTGACTTAGCGCATCCCCGACCAACGAACGTACAGTTGCAGCATTTGCCGAGAGCCTTGCACCTATTGAACCACTAGAATTTTCAGTCCTATCAAACCAACCAACCTCCATGTTAACTATGTTTTGAAAACAAAGCAATCTAATCCGTTGTATTAACTTGCAACCCGCCACAGAAAAGAAGTATGTTTTCGCTGGAGCAGCCAGTAATGATGCTATACCAAGCAACATCAATATGATTGCCCAAAATTTCGATTCTTTTTTTACTTTATCCGGTGGTTTGTAAAATGTTTCGATTGCATTGGCAAATAGTAAGCCAAAAATTGGAAGAATGACACCATTGATGATGGCAGCCATAGATCCAAGTACAAGTATGGGAATTTCAGGCTTATTGAGGAATACTAGTCGGCGAAGTGGGACTGGTGGTGATCGTTCTTTGGTGTCGACAGATGCACTTTCGTCTGCAAAAGGAACATCTGAGATAGGAACTCCTGCAGGTAAACCAAAAGAAACTGAAAAAGAGTGGCGGCTGCTGTTTCCTACTCCAGATGATTCTCTGCTAATGGACCGTGTCATCGGTGCTCCTTTGCTCGATCGTCTAAACGATCCCGATTTACTTTCTTGTTTAACTTTATCAATTCCTTCTTTGGACTCTTGGTTGACTTCTTGCAGGCTAATAAGTTGTGAGTAAGGTCCTTCAGGATCCTTTAGTAGTTCTATGTGAGAGCCTAATGGATCAAACAAAGTCAATTATTAAACTTATAGACCAAAAAAGGTCATAAAAAACAATTATCAATTCTTTTGTCTAAAACTTGACCTCACAAAATCAAACTGTCATGAAACTTCTTGATGTAGAAACTAGTTTAACTAATCAAAACCGACTGAACTATGAGATCATAATTGACGCACTGGGGAAGCAATATGGGATTGATAGAACAAACAGCAAAGAAAAGAAAAAACTTCTTAATACCTTTTTCAACCAACTTTCCTTTATGAATGACAGCAATCATATCTGCATTCCTTACTGTGCTAAGACGATGGGCAACGATCACCGTAGTTCGATTAACCATGATACGGTCCAATGCTTCTTGCACAGCATGCTCGGATTCAGCATCAAGTGCACTTGTAGCTTCATCTAGAAGCAAAATTCTTGGATCTTTCAAAATTGCTCTAGCAATGGCAACTCTTTGCTTTTGACCACCAGAAAGTTGAGTTCCATGAGCACCAACAAGTGTGTCCAGTCCCTGGATGCAATCAAGCTCTAAATATTAGAAAAACATTCGAAAAGATACCATTTATGCATTAAACTCATAGCAAATGTTGACACCTGGGGTAGTTTGTCGATAAATTTTGACGCATTGGCAAGTTCAGCTGCTGCTTTTATCTCTTCCATGGTTGCACCGTCTTTTCCATAAGCGATGTTATCCTTTATGCTAGATGCAAACAACACAGGTTCTTGGCTGACAAGACCAATTTTGCCTCTAATCCATTTTAGTTGAAACTCTTTGAGGTTGATGCCATCAATAAGAACTTCACCCATACTTGGATCATAGAATCTCTCAATCAAACTTATCACAGTTGATTTCCCACTTCCACTTTGTCCAACCAAAGCAGCAGTCGTCCCGCTCGGAATTTTTAGGGAAAATCCATTGAAAATCTGCTCATTTGGTCTAGTAGGATAGCTAAAATGAACATCTCTCAATTCTATGTCGCCCGAAATGTCGTCTAATATTTTTCCTTCCATGTCGTAAGCATCGATTAGCGGCTTCCTCTTGATTGTTTCAAACATTTTAAAGGCTGCAGCTCGGCCAGCAGCAAATGCACTTAGGCATGGAGATGCTTGGCCCAAAGACCTGATAAAAACATTGAGCACAAAGAAAGTATATATTAAAAGTGAATTCAGTTGATAAACTTTGTAATGTGTAGTGAAAGAAATGCAAATAAAGCCCACATGGAACCAGTTATTACGGCAATGAGCACGTTCAGAACTTCGCCTCCGGTGTATCCTTTATCCAGTATCAGCTTTGCACCATACCATATAGCCAATGAATCGCTGAAGAGAAGTACTGCTGAAATAGTGCCAAAACCGATTCCCACGGCCAAACCTTCGTGAACACCCGATCGATAAGCATTTACAAGAAATTTTTTATAATTTGTCACAGCTTGTTTCTCACCGGTAAATGAGGCAACCTACAATGAAGTAAAGTATCAACTTCAAGAGTAAGAAGTCCTAAAGAACATGAAGTCCTAAAGAACATGTTTGAGTAGCTAACACATTATTGTTTGTAAGCCATGTGTTATTTCTATACTGTTCGTGTTTCTTGCTTGTCGATTTGTTGCTGTCATAACAAAACAAATAGTCCAAAAAAATAAACTATGATGTTTGGACAATATATAACATACAGTTCTAATTGAGCTGATTGTTTGCTCAACAACGTCGGCTGCTTTTGCATAAGCATTTTGACCACGATATGCCATTTTCGTAACAATGATCGACGTAATACCCCCAAAAATCACAAGGAGAGGAAAGGAGGATAACATGACGAGTGTTAAAAGCCACCCTTTAATGAAAGCTATTATAAAGCCTCCAAAGAATGTTGATACAAGTTGTATACATTTTCCAACCTGAATGAAGAAGATAAAAATTTCTTAAACACTATCACTCACAAATATATATACATGTAATGGGCTTTTAAGCTTAATTTTATACTAGAATGTTGTTACCTTCTCCCCCATTGCATCTTGTATAAGAACAGTGTCTCCTGACATCCTCTCGACCACCTCTCCGGTGTTCGTTTCCATGTCAAAGAAAGAAACATCTTGTCTCAATATAGTTTTGAGATACAAACCCCTTATTCTTGAAGCTTGCCTCTCCCCTGTAACCATCCAACTAGACACCTCTGATACATGTAAACAAACAAAGAATTAAACAACCATAATATATATCTTGAACTCAATAAAACTTGGTATCGAAAAATTTCTTACGGATGAAAGACGCTACGCCACATCCAATTGCTAAGTACACAAATTTAAGACAGACCTGCACAACATTTTGAAGAGGTTACAAAGTTAATGAAATGAAGTTTGTTCATGGTGTAGAAATACAAAAATGGATTCTTCATAAATCATAACATATAGTTTCACCTTTGAAACTACTTTAACTATGTTTGAGCTGCTTTGGTTAACACCAAATGAATCTGTCAATTCTCCAAACACAATAGTCATAAGGGGTAGACTGAGTCCATTCCCTATGGCGCCGATGGAGCCAACGATCATCAAAAGAACATCGGTCGAATCTGCAAATGAGAATAACTTATAGAATGGAACTGAATTCGTCTTCCCATCTCCATTTTTATTGTTCAAATCTTGTTGGTTTTCATTGTTGTTGGAGCTTTTCTCAGTTTCGTTGGCTCTTGATGAGGATGGTTGATCTGTATTATTAGAGTTTCCATCTACACCATTTTTTATCTCCATTTTTGGTGTCCTGAATTTTAACTCTACACTACACTAGAAAATATCACACAAAGAGAATGGTGAGTATTAAAACAATCGATTTGGATTTGAACTTTTAAAAAAGTCTTTTGGAAATAGGTAAGAGTGTTTTGGAAACACTCAAACTAGTTTTTGAACAATGAAATCAATAATACGAAAAAAAAAAAAGAAAAAAAAAAAGCTCAGCCCAATGAAAGAGTATTTTTGAATTATTAGTTTATACTGTTTAATGGTGGTTCTTGATAGAAAATGAAACAAACTTGTATACATAAATACTTCTAAGAAAGTGTTTAAGTGAAAATTAATTTTTGAAAAACACTTTCTTTCTAGTCAACCTAGTAGGATTTTATTATTTCCCTTTATTCAGTAGTTTTATTATTATTATTTTGGACTTTGAGGATATTAGTTTATTGTTGTTATTATTATTATTATTATTATTATTATTATTTTGGACTTTGAGAATAGTTTAGGATTTTATGGGTGATTATGAGTGATTGAACTCAATTTATCAAGATTGATGTAATCTTTTAGTTTTGATGTTTGATTAATTTAAAGTCTTTTATGGCAACACTCATTGATCATGTGTTCTTGTACTTTAGTTTTAATTTAAATTCAATCTTTCATTTAAGATATTTTAGATAAATTAAGTGTTAGTAATGTATAGTATTGAATTGAACTAGAAATCCAATCGTAAGTCATACACACTTGCAGCTTTGCATGGTACTAAAATCACACTGACTTCTTTTCTCTCCAAACAAAAGATAAGTAAAAAAAAAAAAAAAAAGTATGATTAGAGTTGATAAATTCACAAAAGATGGAAGAAAGAAGAAGTAAACAACAAGTTGAGATGACATGCAAAAGATAAAAGAAAAAAAAAAGGATCAAAAGCATGATTAAGATGAAGAAAGGTTCAATAATATCCTGACATGAAAGAAATCACCGCCAAATTAAAACGTAATATTGGGAAAGAGGAAAAATGCTTGACAACCACAAGAAAGGTCAGAAAAGAAGAAAAAGAAAAAAGAAAAGGAAGAAGGAAGAAGGAAGAAGGAAGAAGGAAGAAGAAGATGAAGGCAAAAGGCAAAGTAATACCTGAAAAAACAAAATGATAAAAGATGAACATTAAAGAACCATTATCTTTTTGTAAGAGAATTGGAAAGAGAGAGCTCTTTTGGGACTTCCTCAACAAAAGCTAAACTTTCTCAAAACCTACCATCTCCTCTTTCCTTCATGCCCAATAACAAAGCTTTTCTTCTTCTTTCTTTCTTCTTTTCTTTTACCTTTATTTTATTGAAAATTCATATTCAAAAGTCAAACTTTGAATATTAAGAAATGCAAAAATCCAAATGCACTTAACCCAAAGCAAAATCAATGTCCAAAGACTAATATTTATTTGGCTTTTGCATATTTTTCTTAATGAAAAAGTTGAATTTTTTAGCCAATTTCTAAAAATAAAAACAATATGATCTCTTTTAGGTTTGGTTGGGAACCAATTTCCCAATTTCTTTTTTATTTTGTAAAGTTAAGTCTATATTTTCTAAACTTCTTATCATGGTTCGTATCTTTTTTTTAAGTAAAATAGTTGCAAGCTTAGCAAATTTTTAAAAACAAAAACAATATTTTTAAAAACTATTCTTTTTAGTTTTCAAATTTGGGTTTGATTTGCTTTTTGGAGACATGGGTAAAAATTAAATTAGTATATATTGTTGTAAGAATTCAAAGGTGGAAGAAATATAGGTTAATTTTAAAAAAATAAAAAATAAAAAACCAAATGGTTACTAAATAAGACCTTAGTTGTCCAATTTTTTTCTTGTGTTTTAAAAACATAGATAAAGAGTAAGTAACCAAGCTAAATATTTAGAGTGGAATAAATGTTTATAGAGTTAATTTTCAAAAACTTAAAACTAAAAACCAAATGGTACCAAGCAAGCTAGACTTCATCTTTTCGAGTTTTTTTCTTTTTCAACAACTTTAAATGAATAAAGTTTTTTATACAAAAGATTGAAAAGATAGAGAGACCTCACTTTTTCTTCTTAAGACATATAAATTACTGCTCTTAGTATCAATTAGCTTTGAAAGGAAACTTCGTGTATTTAAGTCATGAACATGTGATAAAGATTTTCGGACCATAGTTAGAAATTAAAGAAACACTTTTTTTAGATTTTTTTTTCTCTTTTCTCAACTATGACTTTTTCTTTTGGCTATTTAATATTTTCACTACTTTTGAAAACTTGGAATCATATATGCAAAAAAAAAAACATATGACGAAAGAAGAAACTTAAAGAAATGAATATATATTATATTGCATAATAGAAATAAAATAATAGAGCTAAAAATATCCAAAGATAATAAGTGATTGAGATGTTTTGATTATGAATATTGAAAAGAAAAAGGGAAAGGATGCCTTTTAATCCCCAGTTTGTCTTAATTAAATGGTCCTTCCAGTCTCTAAATTTTAAGAATGGGTATGTATTATTTTTATTATTATTTTAAATTTTCAAGGAAAATATAATATCATTTTGGTCACTAGATTCTACTTTTCAAAACAAATATCTCTTTACTTTTCGAGTTTTTCACATATAAAAAATTGGTAAATTTAAGTTCTTGAGTTTTTAAAAGGTAATTTTTTCAGTTCCTTGAGTTATTAAGAATACATTACCAAGGTCTCTAAAATAATTGTTTACTATTTTAAATAAATTTTCATTTTTTTACAATTTAATATAACAAAATATAGACCTTTTAAACATAGTTGCTTGAGATTCATTCTTAGACTTAAAAAGTGCACACAACCTCTGAACTTGATGTTCATTCTTAGGCTTAAAATGCATGTTTAATGATTTTGTAGGTTTTGAGCAATGAGAGGTAGATTTGGAACCTTAATAGAGCGTCGAGGTTAGAAGCGTTCATTAATTTGAAATAGAATTGCAATATGACGAAGAAACCATTTTGTATTAAGTTGGGAAGACTTGTAATTCTGTTTTTATTTTAAGATCAATTATAGTGAATTTTTTATGCATTTGAATTTCTATACCTTAGATTATGTTTGTACTAATTGGCTCAAAATTCGTGACATTCAGTAGTTAATTCTTTTTACACGAATAAAAACACATTTATTATGTGTTAATTGATTGGTTTTTTATAAATAGATTGTTTAGAAATTGGTTGAGTTTAAGAATAAAATTGATTAGACTACTTTGACACTACCTTACAAACTAATTGATGCAAGCAGACAAGTTGATGTGGTCAAATTATACTAATTAAAACGCCATATGAGAGGCCAAGTGTCATCAAATGTGATGGTTTTGTTTAGTTGTTTACAATTGTGTCAGTTTTAGGTAAGGAATTATATTGGAAACCAAATTTGACTTTTAGTTTTGAAAGCAATAAAGCTAAAGAAAACAAGTGGGAAAATTCAAGAGGTAATGTGATATAGGGTGTTAATTTCATGAAGTATTTAGGTAAGTAATATTTAGATTAGTCATGAAATCTTGCATAAACGATATATATGTTTGATTATAGAAACTTAGATCTTGTAAATATTGAAAAAAAATAGATGTCCATCCTAAAAGACCACGTGTCTTATAACCTTTATGGTCTAGGGTGGTCTAAATATAAGTGGGATCCTCTCATTACTCCATGCATGTCGGCCATGTGTCGTATTTACCTATGATTAGTACGCAAATATGCCGCACCAAAACTCTTTATAAATAGTGGTCGTTTGTGGATTATCGTAGGTAGGGGTGTTTAAATAAGAGTTAACTAAAATAGTAAATAACAAATCAAAAATAGCAAATTCAGAAAATATTAAGATTTATAGTAAAATTGTCGGTTATAGATTTTATTTTTATTCTTTTATACTCGATTATACACCTTTATACAAGACAACTAATTTCTTATACATAGGGTGTATGTATTTGAATAGTTCAAAAAATGAGACAGAATATCATATATTTACGAATATAGTGTATTTCGAAACAACATTCAATTTTAATAAATCTTAACTAAATATGATATTTTTTGTTGCGGAAGATTGTACCAACATCCCTTAAAAATATGGTTTGCTGTAATTTCTACTAGATTTTTCGATTCTTAGGATTTAAATCAATTAATTAACAATTTATTTGTATAATTCATAATAGATATGTTTAATAACGATTTGAATTCAAATTTAGATCATACCCTTAAAATAATGGCAAAGATAAATCGTGAGAGTTTTGCATTTTTTATATCTCAAACTATTTTTAAAAAATTATTAAATAATACATAATACATATTTTTATTAACAATTTGAATTTAGATTTTATATCATCCCCTAAAATCGTCAATTTGAATTCAATTCTTACATCATATCCCTAAAATAATGACAAAGATAAATTCAACACTTTTTCGGATTCTTTATATTCCAAAATAGTTATAAAAAATTTATTAAATAATACATTATACATAATTTTAATAACAATTTGAATTTAAAATTTTTATCATCCCCTAAAATAGTGCTAATTACTATTATCCACCAAAATTTTTATTTTAAAAAATTATTTTATTGTGCCAATTGTATAGAATAATTATATTTTGAACACAGAAATGAAATTCAGGCTATTTCCAGAATTGATTGCATCATATACAACCAAGAATTGACAAATACAGTATCATAGACTAAATCTTTAAGTTATCAAACTTCAAAGTATCATACTCCATAATGTATCACTCCAAAACATAATATAAATACACTGTAATTATGATAAATGTAATTCTGATAAATGAGTTTCCTGACAGCATCATCGTCCTTACATGTCTTAAAGTCTTATTAGAGTGAAACTCGTTCCCACAAACTAACACGAGTTCTTTCAGAATATTTTGTCCTCACTCACATGAGTCTTAGGAAAATTCTTAGGAGGTGATCATCCAACATAAAATTGCTCCAAG
Source organism: Cucumis hystrix (assembly GCA_025688845.1). NCBI lineage: Eukaryota > Viridiplantae > Streptophyta > Magnoliopsida > Cucurbitales > Cucurbitaceae > Cucumis > Cucumis hystrix. The sequence goes on from JACWES010000157.1 coordinate 13,382, forward strand.
CTAAGCACACTTAAAAGGAAGGTGCACCTTGTAAGTATAAGTGATACCAGTTCATTCATGTTTCCCTCCTAAACTCAGAGTGTTACACATATGTACCTAAAAGACTTCCTAAACATGCGTAAAAGCACTCCATAGCATCACATCGCCATCACACAAATACAAAACGTAACTTCGATTTTTAGGTCATATCTTTTGATCTGGGCAGCCGTTTTGGGTGTGTGACCACTTGTTTTCTTTGTTTTTTTGCCTTCTATCCATTTATAAATTAATTTTTATGTTTGATTTTATATTATCTCTATAATTAAGCAAAAACCATGTGTATGCAAGGTTAAGGTATTCATTTTAGTTTGGGTTTGAAGAAATATCATTTTATTCCTTTGAAACAGTGAGAGTTTGAACTTATTTCTATTATAAGTTTGGTTTTAACCCTGTTATTGAATGGATATTTGTTATATGTTACGACGTATGGGGAATGTATAACTTTCGCTTTCAATTGAATCTTTGACTCATGACAATTTTAATAAGATTTAACTAGAAGCAATAGGTTAGGTTAGCTTGTTGTTTTATTAAGATGAGCATTGTTCTAACCGATCTAGGATTGCACCTAATGAATGTTTAATTAGACATATGAAATTTGATCATTTCCACCTAAAAATCCCTTGAACCTAATGCTACTAGGATATATAATTATGCATGCTTCATCATGTTGAATTAGAACAATTATAATCTTGGGACAATTTAATTATCTTAAGTAATTAAATTGGTTGGGTGAAATCGTTACATAGAGATAAGTAATAATAAGAGAAATTTTCAAAAATAGCAAATTTTACAAAATATTTACAACTTATGGCAAATTATATCACTGATAGTCATTGATATGTTATAGTGATAGAAGACTATCATTGATAGAATCCAAAATTTTTCTATAGCTTGTAAATATTTTAATTTATTTTGCTATTTTTAAAAATGCCCCTAATAATAATTCAATTAAGAAAGTTTTTTGGATTGAGAGACATCGATATAACCCAAGATAGGCTTCTTTTTATTGAATCTTTATAATTCTCTTTCGTTTCATGCAATTTAGCTTTTTTGCCATCAAAATCAACCTCAAAATCTCCCATCGGTTACCTAATTTGTTAGAGAAATTACCGTCCTCCCTGAGTTCGACACAAACTTACCTAAGACTAATGCTTGGTGTGTCTTTCGAAAATTTATTTGGCATAGATTTGGGCGACAAAATTCATATATCAGCTCCTATATTTTATGTGTTTATTTAATTATTTTCTAGGTTTAGAGTATCAAAGAGGTAGAATCGAGTGTTCGGGAAAAAAATGAAGTTAAAACGGACGAATTCAGAGTTCTAACAAAGAAATTAGGCCAAAATACCCAAAAATTATTAAACTGCCATTACTGAATTCGTTCGCAGCACTAAAAAAAGTAAACAACTATTTTTTATGTCAAGGCGCTGCGTGCTTTTATAAACCCTCGACTTCAATTTTTAGGTCATATCATTTGATACGGATGGCCATTTTGAGCAAATGATTAGTCGTTTTATCATTTTTTTTCATCATCTATCCATCTACAACATTAGTTTTTAAGTTTAATCTCATCTTATTTTTGTTTGAATGTGCAATTCGATGCTTTAAATTAACGTATAATATGTGATATTTGTATGTTAATATCCAAGAAGCAATAGGTTAGATAGACTTGTGAATTATGGTCGACAACAAAGAGCATCGTTCTATTGACCTAGAGAATACCATATTAAATTTCTAATTAGGCTTTTCCTATTAGAAATTTGTCCTAGCATAATCCCTAAAGCGTAATGCAATTGGCTAAGTTGATTATGATGTTTCTCATCTAATTAAATTGGCTAATCTGGTATTTAGAACCATTGTTTAGCTTTTCTAATCAATTGAAGCTAGGCAAAGGAAAAAAGTTAAGAATCACACTATAATAATTTGATGAACAAAATTACATTGAGCGATTCCATTCCTCTAAGCCTAAAACGTTTTATTTGATTGCATTTTTATCTTTATTTTTCTTGCATTTTATTCATTTAAATCTCAAATCACACCCCTCCCTCCAATTTATCGCTTTAACTAAATAATTAACTTTGAGAAATTAATCTTTGTGCTTCCCTACGGATCTAGCTGGTTTTGCCACCTATGCTACTTAGAAGTATAGGTAGTATTGATCGATATAATATAAATTTTATTTAATTGGTCATTTACAGGCGATAGTAAAAGGTTACATCATATAAGCTTGATACACACTTGAAATACCAAATATGTGGATTTATGATAAAAGATTTTGAATTTTTGTTAAAGGATTAGAATATATATAATTGAAAATATAAACCACAAACACATACGATTATTGCTCAAACTAAAATATTCTACACCTTAAACACAAACAATAATACATCTATAATAACTCACACATTGTCCCAAACACCCCCAAACAAAGTAATTCACGTTTTTTACCCTAAAATTAGTAAACTTAATTTACAAAAACGTCAAATTATTTTATTCACTCAAATGTCAATAAGCATATTTACTTAATTGGCATTAAATTAAAAACATTTAATATATTGTTATTTTTATTTATATATATAAATATATGTATAAAGTGTTGTGTATCATATGTTATCATTCAAGTTGAACTTGTTTTTTTATTTTCATATCCGCAAAATTGGAAAAGTGTGACAAACTTACAAATCTTAAACTCAAATTGCCCCCTACCTATTACAATGGGTGACTCAATAGGGTTCATGAACTTTAACAATTTTCTATCCAAAGGTTCCTTAATTTAAAAATGTTTCCTATCAATTTGTTTTCCCTCAATTTTCAATTTTTCAATTTTTTGATTTGTTGAATTAGTGTTGCATGTTTGTTGTTGATGATCAAATTAGTTAACTTGTTAACTTACCGAGTCAAATCAATTTTCTATGACACTTTTTTCATACATTTTCTTATAGATTAAATACTAAAATATTGTTATTTCTAAAACTATTTATCGAAATTTCAAAACTATTTACCAAAATGATTCTTCTCTCTCCTTAGGCAAGTCTTCAAGACTCGTCCATTTTTTTTTCTTTTTTAGTTTTTTATATAAATTTTATTGTTTTTTTTATTTTATTTTATTTTATTTATTAGTATACATTTTTATCCTATTGCTTTTCTTCTTCTTTTTTTAATATATTTTTCATATAAATTTTTATCTTTTTCTTTAAATTTTTTATAATTTTTAAGTTAATTTTTTCTTAAAAACTAAATTTTATTAATTTAAAAAAAATTAATTTTAGGAATATTTGAATAATTGGCAAAATAAATTAACAAAACAAGATAATGTTAATACTTCTTTTAAATTTTCATTAAAATCTGTTAGAATGCTCTAAAAAAAATTAAAAATTTCTTTTAAAAAATATCAAGTTTCAAGAGTGTATTTTTTTTATAATTAAAAAAAACACACAAATAATAATGTTAATAGATATTTTTCCTTAAAATTTAAAATTTTAAGAGTAGAATATTAGTGTAACTTGACAAATAAATACAAAAAAAAAATAATATAAATAATTCTTATAGAATTTTGTTAAAACTTTTTGGTATTCTAACAAAAGTAAGATTTTAAACATGAAGATATGAAAAATCTCCACTTATTTTATGAAAATCTTCTTGATCTCGACTATATCTTCGCACTACCAGGTACATTATTTATTTTTGTTAAATTCATTTTTTTCTAAAGTATTTACATATATTTTGACTAGATTTTTATTTTATACTTGTAGATTTTTGTGGCGATTCGAAAAAAAGGACGAACAAGTCTATTTTCTCGTTTTATGTCCTACATATATAACAAACAATATCATATTCTCATGTTATTTACTTTTTGTGTAGTTTCATTGTTTTGGATTGACAACCGAAAAAACAAATTAAAAGACAATAGTAGAACTGCCTTTCAATGTGTAATTTTTTTAATCAACTGAACCAATTGTATTAGTATTTTATTCTAAAAATTATTTTTTCGTTGTTTAAAATGTTTGATGATTATATGTATGATATGTGTATTCTTCTTCGCACTACCTATCAGGTCTCCAACCCTTTTTCGTTTAAAAAGGAACAAAATATGATTCTCGATGCATTTGAAAATTTGACACTGTGAAACTTGAAAAATAATAAAATTGGATATATAATTTTTTAATCTTGCAAACGCTCAAAATTATAAATTATGAGTTTGTCCCTGTAATTATAGTTTTCAACTTACAAAAAATAAGAATAAAACTAACTAAACAAATAAAATCATTTACAATAATTTTTCTCTTGATTTTTTTTACTTTGGAATATTGGATCTTATTCAGTGTTAGTATATATACTTTTTAAATATTAAATTTTAATCTCTATACAACCCATAAATCAAGTATAGTCATATTCTGTTTTTAATTTTAGGCTGATGATGTTAATTTTTATGAAATGCTATATTGAATTTGTTTAGTTATTTGAAGTTAACTTTTACTTATTTGTTTAAAATAATTTTAATAATTTTCCTGAAATGTTAGGTGAATAAGATTCCAAAAAACATATAATAAATTTGTTAGTAATTATATATGTTATTGCTTCATACATTCTTCTTGTTTTAGAAATATAAATGGGAGGTTGAATCTCCAAACAAATTTGTAAAGTAAATTTAATTTACATTTATGCTCTATTAATTTCAATATTGTAATTTTATTTTATTTGATTTATTAAATTGATCAAAGAAATTTTGAAAAAAAAAACAATCACATTCTTTCCTTTTTATTTTAAAGGAACAAAAGTAAATACAAATGGTTAGTAGAAAGAAGAAACCTTAAGAACAAATTAACAATATTCTTACGAAACGATGGGTCCAATCAAATTTAACAAATAAATAAATAATACTATACACATTTAACGAAAAAATCTACTACACTTGATTATTTCTGGTTGAATAAACATACTTACTTATAATTTTATACTTCTATATAACTTATATCGTTAAGTTAAATACTATGAATTTATTTATTTTGAACTTACTCGTACTCGTAAAACCTTATATATTGTATTTGTTTATTTATTTTACAAAAAATCTTACTTTTGTTTAGAATATACCAAAAGATTTTAACAAAATTCTATAAGAATTATTAACATTATTATTTGTTGTATTTATTTATGAGGTATTTATTTTGTCAAGTTATACCAATACTCTATTTTTGAAATTTCGAATTTTAAGGAAAAATATTTATTAACTTTATTATTCATGTGTTTTTTTTTATTATACAAAAAATTCACTCTTGAAATTTGATATTTTTTAAAAGGAAATTTTAATTTTGTTTAGAGCATCCAACAAATTTTAATGAACATTTAAAAAAAGTATTAACATTATCTTGTGTTTTGTTAATTTATTTTGTCAATTATTTAAATATTTCTAAAATTTGAATTTTTTAAAATTAGTATAATTTAGTTTTTAAGAAAAAAATTAACTTAAAAATTATATAAAAATTTGAAGAAAAAAGATAAAAATTTATATGAAAAAATATTTAAAAAGAAGAAGAAAAGGCAATGGAGTTAAAATGTACACGAATAATTGGGAAAAAAAAAACACAACAAAATTTATATGAAAAAGAAAAAAAACATTGGGCGAGTCAAAGAGAGAGAAAAAAAAACATGATTTTAGTAAATAGTTTTGAGATTGCAAATTATTTTGGTAAATAGTTTTAGAAATAACAATATTTTAGTATTTAATTCTTTTCTCATTCATCTTATTGCCCTTTGGTTTCAAAATTTAAACTCACTCCAAAATTATCAATAGACTCAAAACGTTTGTATCGGTAGTATTTAATTGAACTAACACAACGATTCAAAGAATTAAGCTCACCTTTTCACTACATTAAACTTAACCCATACAACTTGTGTTAAGTATTTTTGGATGCATCACTTGGCAGTACTAATATTTGATAATATAATTCATTAGAAATCCCCCCACCAATTAAAAAAAAAACAAAAAACAAAATGAATTACTAACACTCTTCACTCTTTCAAAATAAAAATACAAGATTATACATGTATGTATAAAAGAAAAAGATAGGTTGAAGAAAATGGTGATTTAAGCTGATGAAGATGAAGCATTTGTGTGAAGTTGAACTAAGGAAGCATAAAATCCATCTTTGATATTAATCAAAGTATCATGCTTTCCTTTTTCAACAATGACTCCATTTTTTACCACCGCAATTATATCAGCATTTTTCACGGTACTTAATCTATGAGCTACCACTATAGTTGTTCTGTTCACCATCACCTTGTCTAATGCATCTTGAACCACTCTTTCTGATTCCGCATCAAGTGCACTTGTTGCCTCATCTAACAACAAAATCTTCGGGCTCTTGATTATCGCTCGTGCAATCGCTACTCTTTGCTTCTGCCCTCCTGATAGCTGAGCTCCTCTCTCTCCCACCACCGAGTCATAGCCCTGCTCATTTTGCATTCATGAGTTTGTTAAAATATTTAATGAATGTCCCGTGTTTGAACTCTTTATAGTGTTATTTTTTTCTCAATCAAGTAATGTTCTAGTTGTGAAAAAGTATGATAATTACATATATGAAGTTATATGATGATGAACAACAAAAGTATTCATTTTTCTCACCTGATGCAAACTACTGATGAACTTGTGAGCATTGGACAATTCAGCTGCAGCGATTATTTCAGTCTCAGTTGCATCTCCTCCCTTCCCATATGCTATGTTAGCTCGGATCGTGTCATTGAAAAGGATCGGTTCTTGGCTCACTAAACCCATTTGTTGTCTCAACCATTTGATTTGAAACTTGTGAATCTCAATTCCATCAAGTGTTATGCTACCAGAATCAGGATCATAAAAACCTTTGTAATAAAGAGATGA
>JACWES010000158.1:9791-30051 GCA_025688845.1 Cucumis hystrix
ATTAAACATTTAAAAGAATGAGTATAAAATTATACTCAGTAAGAGACCCATACTTAGTCTCCCTATGTGTTGTTAGTCTCTTTGTTAGAGTCCTGTAATAAAGTACACCGCTCTATGGTGCTCCCGAACGCACACTATCCAGTAGTCCCACCGGGACTGAACTGGACTCTTGGTGAACCCGAAGGGATCACCCTAAAGGAGAGTCGGGCTGTAAGTGATCCCCTCGAATCACGTCTCAATAATACTCAAACATATATAGGGGAGGACCTTGATGGACCCCTCGTGGTACGACTCTAACCAGCGACCATCAGAACACTATAGGCTATACATGCTCATCATAAAATCAACATCTCAGCTCAACATACATAATCTCAGAAATACATATAATCACATCATGCACCAATAGTACTGCATCTCAAACAAAAGAGGAAAAAATCTCTTACCTGGAGATCTGCTAAAAATTCACAGGTTGGCAGTCAATTCCTCACAATACTCAGTGCTAAACATAAACAAATTTAACATTAATAATCTTGTCAACCATCACCCTACTGTTTAATTAAGCAACGAAACTTACCCGAGCTTACTCCAAGATTAGGGTTGAATCCAACACAACCCTAAGTGGAACAATTCACAGTCTCAGTTCCTCCAATTATATTCGTTCCTTCAAGAAAACATAGATCCACTTAAATCCATAACTTTATTCATGTGGGAAAATAGGCAATTAATGGGAGTACCATCACAATCAATAATAGCCAAAACTCACCAAAATGGCTCCAAAACAAGGAACGGCTCGGACTGACGAACACGGCTCACGTGGCTCGGTGAAGGGAAAACGCGGACTGACCTCAACGGCAGCTCACGCGGCTTGGTGAAGGCGGACGCTAGCGGCTGGACCGGGGCGGCTGGACGAGTGCGGCTAGAGAGGTAACACGGCGTGGACCCGTGCTGCTGGAGCGTGCGGCTGGAGAGGTAACACGGCGTGGACCCGTGCGGCTAACTTCGACGATGAGAAGACGCGCGAAGGAGAAGGGATGCTTCGGCTTCGACTGCGGCGGCTGAAGGCTTCGTCCTGCGATCGTCGTCGTGCAGCGGCTGAGTCGGTCGTGGGATTCGCGGCGACCGGAGGTGAGGCACGGCGTCTAGGGTTAGGGTTCTTGGATGAAGGAAGAAGGTGATGAATAGTAATTTGGCACACATCTCGAGTGGGTATTTAAATCCATAAAATTATAATAATAATAATAACAATAATGCCATTATTATTATTATTATTTAAATTTTCCCCAAATAACTCCTCTTTTCCTTCATCTCTTCCTATTCCTATTTAATTTTCCTCTCTCTTCATTAATAACCCTTATCTCACCTCTTTTATATTTCTCCTTAATAATTATACTAATAATAATAATAGAATTTCCAATTTTTCAACCATTAACACCACATCTATGCAAAACACTTAATCTCCACAAATCAAAACCATTTCACAAAATAACACCCAAAATTAATAAAATGATAACAAAAATAGCTTGAAAATTTTGGGGTGTTACAGTTACAATAAATATATGTTGGCCACAGAGATACCCTAAGACCCAACCCAAAATGCATAAAGAAAGCGTTGAGCAAATTAATTAGGAGCATTTTCCTTCAATCTTGACTAAAGTCAAAATTACATATAAATATTTTCCATCATGTGTTCCATCATCCTAATATTTTATTATAAAAATAAGCATTTTCTCCTATAGTCAAGCAAAGACAAAACAAAACTTTCTCATAAACAAAACTAATTTTAAATTGAGAAATGCTTTCTACATGTTAAAACATAGAGCAAATATTAAGTATATTGGTTTAAACAAAACCAACAATCTTTAACCAGCTTTACAACTAAATTACTAAAAGGAGCTGATTAACTATCAACAAACACTCCAACAACATATAGCACAGTAATAACAAAACAACATTAACTAATGTTTTTCTTAAAAAGGAAAAAAATATTCGATGATACCAGTCTATAAAATAATGGTTGAATCATTTAGAAAATACAATACAATCCAATTGTCTTTCTTTCTCAGCTCACACATATTAGTGCTCTCTCAAAATAATCCTCTAAAATGAAGAAGCTCAACTGACGAAGGCAGAAGCATGCAATCCAAATAAGACTAGAGTATGTCTTTTGGCATACACAATGTTGATGGCGCCATCATCATCTTGTTGCGACGTGGTGAGGCAATATAGATCATGTTATTGTCAATACAAAACAGATCCAAAGTTTAAGTCTTATTTACAATCTCCTGCCACTGAAAGGATCATCTCTCAGTGTGGAGTTACCATCCCTTCCTGCTAGAATCACCAATATTCCGTTCATTGGGTTTCTCATTATGAATCAAATTTATGAATCTAATGTTTATAGAATTTACAACTGGCGCTTACTTATGGATAAATAACTTTCTTCTTAAATCATTATGCAATGGTTGATCCACTCCTCCTTCAATTGAAATATTTTCAAACCAAAATTCCATTTACGTTGCGAACCACTGTTTGAAGAAACCTTTAATCGTGGAGTCTTTTCCTAGAACTTGAAATTTTCTCACAAATATAACAAAATTCACACTTTTACAATTATTTTAAATTAAAAAAAATAAACTCTAAATTAAATATTGCATGTTTATAGAACAATTGTAAGCGTATAAAGAAACAAACTACACCAATCTCCTTGTCTAGCAATGCTACAATGACCCTTTTATTTATTGCACTGATTAAAGAAGGTAGGTTAAATTCAATTAAACCAAAGTCATCTCGTTTGAAATTAAATAATATATATTAAGAAGAAATGTCAAAATGAGAATATAATTTTTGAATTATTTTCGAATCTATCATCTATAAATATAATAAAATTTTGTTGTCTACTGATGATAGATATTAATATATTTATATCATTCTCTATCATTGTCTATCACTAATAGATAATTTTTTTTTTTTTGTATATTCATATATTTTTCAAATATTTGTCCTTTTAAAACAACTGCCGACCATTGTTAGATAGACAAGGGAAAATAGAATAATAAAATTTCAAATTCAAATTTAAGTTCAACCATACCCTAAAATGATTTTTTGCCAAAAAAAATATATCAATAAATATATTTTTCTTAATAACAAAACTCACTTGTTTACTTTTATTTTTACTAATGAACAGAAAGTCTTAATATATTATACTCATGGTTATAAATGAAAAAAATACCCTAGCAAGAATTAGCTATCATTATGTGGGAGTAGTTTTGAATTATTATGAGTTAAACATAATTACAAGCCTTGGTAAAACTTTCTTATATCCTCCAGAACTTTCTCATTATTACTCCAATAACAACAATGTATGCCCGAGATTGAATAACATAAAGGCATAATTCTTTAATCCCGAGCCATCTCAGTGCAATTAAGGCCCGAGATTGAATAACTAAAGGGAGAAGTCTTTCATCTTGGGAGAAGTCTTTCATCCTGGAGCATCTCAAGACAATGTATGCCCGAGATCGAATAAAATAAAGGCAAAATTCTTTCATCTCGTGCCATCTTGGTGCAATTAAGGCTAGCGATCGAATAACTAAAGGTAGAGGTCTTTCATCTCAGAACATTTTGAGGCAATGTATGCCCGAGATCGAATGAAATAAAGGCAAAATTCTTTCATCCTAGGCTATTTTGGTGCCATTAAGGCTCGTGATACAATAACTAAAAGAAGAATTCTTTCATCTTGGGACATGGTATGCCCAAGAGCGTGTATCAAAATCTACACGATCGTATATCATGCGTGTGGCTGACTTATGACGTGTTGGTTGAAGTAATTTTGGTATTGTATATTGTGGGCTTGTGGGCTTTTTTAGTTTTCAAAATTCTTCTATACTTTGTAAATATTTTGCTAGTTTGTTATATTTTTGAAAAAACTCTTTCAAATATCTATTGTAAAACATAAATTAGCAAAATAAGTAAAAATACTATGAAAGCATGAGCCACGAGTTCTAGCAACATTAAAAAAAAAATAAAGATAAATAAATAAGATTATATAAATATACCACGTAAGGGACCCACTACTAGTTCAGCAAGGTGATTGGTTGTTTGATTTAGAATTACTAATTTTGTGTATGTGTAACGCAAATGTGGTACGTCACTAAGTAAGGTCGTCACGCGTAATATGCTCACATTGACTCTCTGTATCGCATGCTTTGATTCTAGGCAATGAGTCATAGGTTATGTACGATGCTTGCAATATACCTCTTCATCGCATAATTTTTAAGTCCTCGTTGAGTACAAGTTTTTCTACTGCTTGCCCAAGTACAAGCGAAATAGTAGGTTTTCCTGGATGATCCAAGATCGAACTGTAATGCCACAGGCCCAGGATTCGGACTAGAATTTGGAATTCAGATCCCCGACATTGCCCTGCATGTCCTTCGACCTGACAACATCATCCTTACTATCCTTAAAGGCTTATTAGAGTGAAAGTTCTCCCCACAAACCAACACGAGTATTTTCAGCATGCTTTGTCCTCACTCACATGCATCATAGAAAAATTCTCAAGAGGTCACCCAACATAGAATTGCTCCAAGCTAAGCACGCTTATCTTTGGAGTTCCTATGATCAAGCCCTTGAAAAGGAAGGTGCACCTTGTTGGTACAGTTATTAACTTTTAATTCTTTTAAATATTTCTTAACAGTACTTTCATGTCCTCAGAATCACTCTCATTAAAATGTGATATCGGTTCATTCATGTCTCCCTACTAATCTTGGGAGTTACATGCCTACCAGCTTCAGCCTAGTTCTTCCCTGAACCACATCTTACTGGGAGAATTTCCGCTTTGATACCATATGTAATTCCTATGGACTAGGATTTGGAATTCGAATCCCCCAACATTTCCCTACATCCCCTAAGATCTGGCACATCATCATTATTATCCTTAAAGGCTTATTAGAGAGAAAGATTATTAAAAATCTTTTTCTTTTTACTAAGCTGAGGTCATTATTATTTATGTAAATATAAACTTTCTATTTAAGATAAAAGAAAATACTAAATTTCAAGAAAAAGTTTCAAATATTCATTTAAAATCAATAATAAAGTATATAAAGAAAGAATATAATAAATAAATAAAATACTAAATAAAACACTAATTCGGGCCCTAATCAAATAAAAAGAAAATATTTAAAAGTACTCATAGTTATGAAAATAAAATACTAAAACTTAAGCACTGAAACATAAAATGCAGAAGAAAACTTAAATTGTTCGCTATGGCGAACCACAGTCACTTCTTGTTAGTCGCCAGTTTGACTTTACCTGTACCTGTACCTTTGCTTGAAAAATTAAACATTGAAAAGAATGGGTTTATCTTGATACTCAGTAAGGGACCAAGTATTAGTCCTGCTATGTGTCCTTTAACTTTCCGTTAAAGTCTTGTAATAAAATACCTCATACTATTGTGCTTCCGAATGCACGCTATCCAGTGGTCCTGTAGGGACACATCTGGGCTCTCGGTGAACCCAAAGGAATCTCCCTAAAGGAGAGTCGGGCTATAAGTGATCTCGTTGAATCACACATCAAAACTAGCCAAACAGGCATACATAAGTGGTAATCCCGAGGGACACCCCATATGGTACGACTCTAATAGGTAAACCTAAAAGAACACCATAGCCTATACATATATATTATAACATAAATATCATAGCTTAGTCAAACATAACTCAAACATAGCATATCTAATCTTAGCATGCCTCAATCATAATGTATCTTATTCATAATATGTCTCAGTCATACATGTCTCTATCATATATATGGTCACCTCTAACAATCATATTACGCATATTAGCTACTTTACTGCATAATAAAGAACATACATGCAACTTTTAATGTTCGGGTTAATAGGAGAATTTCTTACCTGGAGATTTGCTAAATTAATAATTTCTTGGTTGACAGTCAAATCCTTCCAATACTCAATCCTGCACAAGAACAAAATTAAAATTAATAATTTTGTCAACTATCACCCTACTGTTTAATTAGGCATCCAATGTAACGACCCAAACTTTTCTCATCAAATCTAAGTCGTTACTTTAACACAAAACAGTTTGTTGACAAAAGACATAGCGAAGTTTAGTTGAAACCATAAGAAATCGAAGAAAAACTTTAATCGGGCCCTATCTCAAAATATGAAATTTTAAAGTACTGTTTACAAAAATTTAACTATTTGTAAACTTAGTTCAAACAAAATATTTTAAAACCGTCAGCGGAAGCAGTTTAAAGACAATCCTCTATGGCAAATCACAATTCCTTCTTGTCCCTCGACAGTATGCCCCTCGTGTTACCTTTGCTTGAAAAGTTAAACATAAAAAGGGTGAGTATTAACATACCAAGTAAAAGACCCACTACTGGTCCCATTAGGGGAAAAATAAATTATTAGCTTCCTATGGAGTACCCTGCACAGTCACAATCTTGTGATCCCGTAGAATGCACATAATCAGTCTAACGTCCAAGGGACGCATAACTCAGTCTAGTGTTCTACAGAAACACATATCAGTTTAGTGCTCCCGAAGGATGCACATATCAGTCTAGTGCTCCCGAAGGATGCACAAAAGGGTGATGATCCCGAAGGACACCCGCAAGGTAACTATCCACTAGGAAACTAATAATTTATCCCCTCAGTCCATTCTAAACATCTTAACAATCATTCCTAATACAGCCAAATTTCCTCATCATATAAGCTCTCCATTAACCTCAAACAACCATATTATCCTAATTTCACCCCAGGGACAGTCAAGAACATATCACTACATCAGTCAACAACATACATAGCCCAGCGGTCACAACATACACTAGACCACAAGTCCACTTCAATCCATACATACATATATAAATTTCACTCAGTCAAACACAATATACGTTAAAAATTCAGTCCACACCCAAACACACATCATAACCGTCATCCCTACTCAGTCCAGATATAACATTTCAGTCCATATAGTCAATACACCTTAATTCTTGTTATTGAGTCCATTAGAAAGTCCCTTACCTTAACTTTACTCTAGTCCCTTGATTGAACTTAACTTTGCAAGACAACCTAAACATAGGTAAATAGGAATCGATCACTTCCAATACCAATTTCCCCTATACAATTTATTCTATATATAATTTCCACAACTTACCCAAAAAGTGGAGGGTTGAACCTAACCCAACTCGTTTGGAATTCAAGGGATTTAGGTGATGTCCACGCTTTGCACCTTGAAGAAATAATTCTAAATCAATTTACTAACCCAACAATATTGGTTATTAAAACAACCACCAAGAACCTCAACGGTTTATGATGAGGCAGAAGCAATAGTAACCAAACGGCAGCAAGCGAAGCAAAACTGTGAAATGTTCAATTGAAAGGAAAATCAGTTTTAGATTGGCCTCCAACTTACAAAATGGACGAATGTCGACTTGACAACCTCCGGTGCTCGGATTGGAAGGCACGGATCGGCGCGACTGAGGTTCACGAACAAGGACAGACGCGGAAGAACGACGCTCCAGCTTCAGCTCCAAAGAAAGCGACGAACGGAGATAGAAACGATTCGTTGACGGCTGGGCTTCACGTATGGAGTCAGGAGCGGATGAACCCCGACGCGGCTGGGTTTCGCGAACTGGGACGGACGACGGCGTGCGGACGGTAGCAGGCGGTGGCGGGTTTCGGCTGGCGGAAGGAGCGACTCTGATCTTGACGGTCGGCGTGATGGGAGAACGGAGGAGAAGAGAGGGATTAGGTGGGGCGGCCGGCTGTTGCTAGGGCAGAAATAAAAGAAGAAGAAGAAGATGAAGAAATGAAAGAAGGGGGGGGGGTTTGCGCACGCGGGAGGAAGAGAAGAGAGAGGGGGGGGGAAAGGAAATTTTAAATTCCCCCCCTTTTTCTTTTGTTTTATTTAATAATAATAATAATAATAATAATAATAACAACAACAACTATTATTATTATTTCTTTATTTATTAAATTCCTATTTCTTTTCTTTTCCCTCAATTTATAGTATACAACACCCAAAAATTCTGGGGTGTTACATCCAAATTTATCCAAACTTACCCCAAGATTAAGGTTGAATCCAGCACAACCTTAAATGAAAAATTGCATAGTTCACTCCCACAAGAATTTTGTCAACCTTCAGATAAAAATAATCAAACTTAATCAAAATTGTAAATTTATCTCGAGCCAAAAATTATCATTTGATGGGTATACCTATCCCAATCAAATCTTACCAAAGGTATCTCAAATATGGCTAAAAAGAAGCCACAGGAAAACTCACAGCTTGGAAGAGAGTGGAGAACACGCGGCTTGGACGGCTCGGGATAGGGGGAAGGCAACTTGACTTTGCGAAGGAAGGAACCGACTCAAACTAAAAGGCACGAGCGGCTCAGATCTGGAATGCGGCTAGCTTCGATAGAGCGACGATGGAACGCTATAGACGCAACAGTGAAGAACGTGGCTCGCTTGGACGACACGAATTGGAGTAAGCAACGATTTGGAGATGGCTCGGGGAGAAGGAAGAACGACTGAGTGCAACTTGGTTCGTGAAAAGATGGAGGCTCGCTGTGGTGGAGAGGTCATTACGGCTGACGGTGAGGCACGAATAACACGACGACTTCGTGTGCGACGAGTGACTGGCTTCGACAATGGAGAAGACGACGACTATGATAGAATGCGAACAGAGAAGAAATGTGAAGAAGATGAAATCTAATGGAGAGGCACATATGTAGAGATGAAATCAGACGACTTCGCTAATGCTTGAACGGCGACGTATGGCTGTCGGTGAAGAGAAGTTGACGGAGATGGAGATAGCTAGAGAAGAGCGACAACGTGCGGCTAGGGTTTGCATGGTGAATGGAGGGAGAAGATGAATAGTTAATTTGAAGCACGATTTACGAGATGGTCTTATTTAATAATAATAATAATTATAATAATAATAATAATTTTTTATTATATCTTTTAATTTACTCCCTTTCCCTTTTTACCTTTTCAACAATAACAATCCAACCTTTCCTCTCTCCTCATTAACTCTAACCCATCAAATCAAACTTTTCATCTCTTTTTTTATCTTCCCAAAAGCCATCCTTATTAATTACATTTTTTCTTAATAAAAAAGATTATTAAAAACTTTCCATAACCTACTTAAAACACAACATAATACAAACAAATTTCACCAACAATATAACACCGAACCAAACTCAACATAATTGATAAACCAAGATAATTAAATTAAAAAAAAATTTACCTTCATTTATAGGGTGTTACACGAACATTGGGAATTGTAGTAGACGTTAGTTCTAGCGAATGACTCATTAGTTGGGCAATATAAGAATTAATTAATAAGATATAGAAGAATCAAAACTAGGATTAAAACTACTTATGTACAGTTACAGAATCTGTAAAGGGGAGTAACTCGATGCGAAATGGAATTGTATGCAAACTAACTTGTATGCTTGAAAGAGTGAAGAAAGGTCTACGTATCATTAGGCGATTAAGCAATGTGAGAGCTTTGATGAGATTTAACTTACTCAATTAGCTTATGATTAAAGCGTACTCCTCTCTGAGTATTAAACACCACACACTCCTTTCGGGATCCACATGACTAAGTTTGATTAGGTGAGATATATCTAGAAGTATTCATTCATAAGACTTATAAAACTTCGTGTTTAAGGATACCAACCTTTTGATGCCTAATGTCCACATTTGTTTGTCTTTCGGGATACAAATGTTGGAAGTTATCTCCTAAGGTGGAGTTTGTTGCCAAATTCCTCCTTGCGTGCATTAGTCTTATCCTTGCTACTTGCCCTCTTGGGTAGTTATCGATCGACACTGGCCTAGTGATGAATATAGCTCAATTAATTCGATAAGGATTATAAGCTAAACTTCTTATAAAAAACTATCACTGACTTAGACTACTAGCAACACTTTGACGAATGAAAAGTCAAGAAATGATGGATTAAAAAGGTATAAATGTGCAATATATATAAAGAATGTAGACTTTAGGTCATTATACAATATGAACAACATATATTACACCGAAGTACAAAAAAAATGGAGAGGAAGGAGAATGGGAGATATTACAACTTATGGGATGACAGGGATATGGATTCTTCCCTCCTTAGCAGTCAAGCTCTCACTTTTACAACTGATTGGAGAAGAAGGAGAAACCATTTACAGACGACAAAAAGGCTATTCCTTTTCGCCACTCTTTAGGACTTCTGACCTATTCAAGCCTCTAGCACCCATTCAAGCTTTCTTCTTTGTAGGTTGACACATATGACTTTATATAGGCAACATTTGGGAGGAAAACTTTTATCTTCTGAACTTGTCAGCGACATCCATCAAAAAGTGTCTATCGCACGTCACATCATCTCCAACTACCGCTCTTGTCTTCTAGTGACCCTTCTTTACGCGATAATTTTGTTCCTCGCGTGGAGACGTTAATGGCAAGATGAGTTCCTGGTTGTAGTCCTTGCGCGAAATGCTTCCTACGATTAACTAGTTTCTTTCTTTGTTCATTATCCTGCATGTAGACATTAAAATCTTGTGAAACAGGCATAATACTTATGTAAAGTATATTTCCAAGTACTTATGCCTTTACAACACAAGTTACGTGTTTTGATTATCTTCTTGTGCGTTTTAACCTCATTATTCTAATGAAAAGAGGTATAATAATGGGTATTTATACACGCTATCAATGATCGGTTAACTTCTTGTTATAAGGTACCATAAAGTAATAATAATATCGTATGTCCAATGGAGCTGGTGATGCTGTGGGCCCACTCTAGTCATGTGAGTGATCCCGTAGGAACACTCCAAATAGTGCCACTGATCTCGTAGGAACACCTCCAGTCGTGCGAGTGATTTGTAAGTATACCTCTAATTGTGCATGTAATCTGTAGGTACCCCGTAATCATGCGAGTGATCTATAGGTACCCCTAATCGTGTGAGCGATCCTATAGGAACACAGTACGAGAGACGCGATGCGACTTGAGCATCTCTGACGCGATTAAGTGCCAAAGACACTCATCTTAAATCCTTTACCTTGTTTAAATGCCAAATACTTTAAATTACATGCTTTAGGCGATAAAACTTAACACAATCAACATAACTAAAACTTAAACTTTATTAACAACATACATTTCATACATAGTTTACAATACAAACTAAAACTTAAAACGCCTATCAACCTCTCACTTGGTAGGCACTTTCCTTCTCCTCCTCTTACTCGGCTTTAATGCCAAATCCTGGAAGATGAAATTATAAAACGTAAATCTAAAAGACTTAGTCAGGTTTTATGAAATACTTTTTGCAATACCTTCCTATAAATCATTTCACAAAACCATAACATTGGTTTTAAACAGAAACATATAAGATCTTGTAAACATAACATTTCACATAAAGCACCATCTTGCATAAACACACATTAGTCAACAATCATTCCTTTAACCAAGGATCTCGAATCATCCTCTACGCTAAGTCATGTAACTTCGCGTTTAGACTACTGCAACAGAAGCATCCGAGGATATACATATTCATCCTTGTTGCTCAGGCTGCCTAATGTAATGCAGTCCTTTTCTACATTGGCATGCAGTCCTTTTTTACATGGTTGCTTTTAACCCTATGTGTATATAACAGTTAGCTCATTCAAGGAAGCAACTAATGGTTTGAACACCATTTCTTACAATATCATATTCATCAAATCAAGCTTTAAACATTATAAAACATGTTCGAAAACATGTAAGCTTTTCATGGAAATCTCTTTTGAAACACCTTCTCATTTGAACTCATCTTTCAAATTAGTAAGACAAATCATAATAAATTTTTTACCATAAACTCATTTAAGAAATATATTCATAAATACTTTGAGAAAAAAAGCACACACGAATACTTTTAAGAAATAATCACTCACCAAACTTTACCAAAGATCTCCCTCTTCCTTCTCTTTTCATGGAGCCTTCTCGCGAAACAAACCACAACACTTAACGCTTTGTTTTTTTTTTCTTCTTTTGGCAATAAAAAAACAACAACACTTGAGCTCCGTAACAAAATCTTAGTGCTTACTTAATGACCAAATCCTCTATTTATACTATTTGTTAACCTAGGTTAGTCATCCTCAAATCCTTGTCAAATTGCCAGCTCCGACATAAGACCTCACAGGTGTAAAATTAATATTTATCTTGATCATGTTTAAATTCTTAATCTTACACGTTAACCCTTGTCAAATCAAATTTTATGTTTTCTCGCCAAACCTTTCTTCTTGAATAATTCGAATAGCTTTAACTGTTTAACATAACGTTTGAAGGTCTTAACGCGTAACTTTTCTCGCAGACTACCCAATTTTCTCTCAAAGACTCTTTCTCATGTAAACACCTAGACTACACATATCTTATCACAAATTCTTCTATTCTCAAAGCTTCCTCGAGAACTAACCTCTTAATTGCATAGACTGACCAAAACGCCTTTGTCTAAATTGCCAAAATTGAACAGTTGAGCAAATTTTTCTTCTTATACTCAAATTAGAAGCGAGTCTCACAACATCTACGCAACTAAACTATGCGTATTAGCTAGCGTCAATGTTAATCGGTAATACATGCAGATTCTGAATTTAGTTCGAAGGTCCAGATTCTCTTACCTGAGATATTAGCCAACAAATATTCCCTAGCTGACAGTCAAAACTTTCCAATTGAATAGTTCCTAAACACTATAGAAAATTTCAATAACCTTAATCAATAAAAGTAATATTGGCCAACCTATCAATTTTTCCAATTTAACTTACCCAAAACTGAGGTCGAAACCAGTTCAACTTTTAGTGGAAAAATTCCACAAATTAACTCTTCTAAAATTTTCCAATAAATCCTTCAAGAAAAATTCCAATTAAATAAAAAACAATTTTTTTTTAATTTAATAATTAACATTTGATGGGTATACGAAAAACCCACAAATTAGCCTAAATATAAGGAAAGTAATTAATAATTTTACTTAACTTATCAATTATGCCTAAATAGTAATCCATGAGTAAAGGAAGTGTTGAGTAACATAATATTAAATTACCTTCACCCAACAAACTTTTGATGACATATGTGTGTACATCGTTAAAACCAATAGAAATTGTATATTTAACATATCTCAGGTCCCGTTTTACAACATGCCAATGATTTTTTTTGAAGGTTAGACATATATCTATTAACAACATTTAAAGCATGAGCACAAATCGTGATAAGGTAAGTAAAGACTCCCCACAACATATTAGCATAAAAAATAAACTCCATTAATTTCATGTTTTTCTTTAGAAGGTGGAGAACAATAATCATTCAAATTCTTGGTTGTTGTGAGTTCTTGGATGCATTATAATTGCATGAAGCAATAAGTTACATTAGCTTGCTAGCAAATTACGTGTGCATTGTTCTAATCAACTTAGAATTGAACCATTGAATAGTTAGCTAGATGCATGAAAACTAATTATTCACCCTAACTTTCCCTAAATCATAATGCAATTAGGTTTATTAGAATTGGTATGTTTTTCATTCTTTCAAATTAAGCTAGTTTGAGTCTTAAGACGACTTAAATAACTTATCTACTTAAATTGGTTAGGTGAAGACAATTAATTTCATTTAGTTTTGAAAGGAGTTTGCATTTTGACTGCTAGCGTTTAGACGTTTGAGTTTTCGTTTGCGTTAAAGTAAGTGGCACAAGAAGGAATTCAAAATTTAAGTATAAATAGGTGTTTGGAGTTCAATGGGAGATTAAGTTGGGCAAGGAAGACGTCTAATCTTGATTTGATAGGGGTTTACGTATAAGATTATGAGCTAAGCATGGTTAAGTGAAATATTAAGTTTACATGTGTAAAATTTTAAGGAGGAGCTGACAGTGTTGTTTTGAAAACCTTAGGATGACTAATCTAGTTTAGGATTAGTATAAATAAAAGAAGAGGAAAACAAGGCATTTTGACGAAAGGTTTTAGACCATGAGCGACTTTCTAAATTGGTTGTATATTTTTAAAGCTTTCTTCTACATTTGTTGTTGATTTGTAATGATGTTGCTTAGAATGTTTATGAAGTGTTCTGGAATGAAAGCTTGTGCTATATTTAAAGTAAGTTTTATGTGTTTCACATGAATGTGAAATTGTTTTCAAACCATTAGTCTTATTCCTATTAGAAGTTGACTGTTATGTGCACATAAGAAGTGAAGGCAACCATGTACAAAAGGACTGCATTATGGCGTAAAGCTAACTAATACGTAAAAAGAGCGTATTGCATTGGACAGCTTGAGCAAAGGAAAACGAACCAAGAAATTGTTGGATGTTGTTGATGGAAAGGACATCACAGTAGTATAAATGCAAGATGTTGAGACTTGATGTAGGGAGTGGTCCATGTTCTCGGTGAAAGGGACATGCGAGACTAATGAATGCTTGTTCGATATGATGGATTCATGAAATGAGGTTATGAAACTATTTTGAACTAAAATGCTTTTGCTATGAAATGTGTTTCCAAAAGGTTTTCATAAAACCTCACTCACTAAGTATTTGACTTATGTTTTAAGTTCTCACTCCCTAGGGACAAGGTGTTAAGGCCATTTAAGTTGTTATAATTTTGCATCAAGGATGCATATAAATTATATTGTAGACTGCATGGTTAAAGTTAATAAAAGTTTAAGTTTATGTTGTTTTCCACTATGTTATATTTTCTTATCGCTTAGTAAGTAAAATAAAAAAGACTTAAAAAATGAACTAGACGATAAAGCCAAGTATTAAGACTCAAGGGCTTAAGTTGAGGGTTTTGACATTTCATCTTTTAGAGGTGCTCGGACTAGAGGTGCCAGGACTGCTCAAAATCATATCACGGATGTCAGGTCTGGCCCCAAAGTCACTTCTTGCAACTAAGTGGAGGCATGTTTCCTAAGCCCTTAACGCAAAGCACACTGCGTAATATATGAATGTTGAATGCCTAGTAAGTGGAATAGCTTCTCTACCAATTTTAAATGCAAGGCTTAAACGCAAAAGCTTTCTTAATACAACGCAATAGAGTAGAACTACTTAAATTTTATTAGCTTACCCTTATCGTTTTGTTCACTTTTACTTCTTAATCACTATGCAATATACACGAGGTAATACAGCAGAATGAGTACAATACTTTTCTTTATTAACTCAACACTCTTACAAGGTTTCGAGATTACAAATATAACTCTCATTCCTTTACAAAGGAAAAAACCATCTTTTTGTTGTCCTTTTTTGTGCCAAGGTGCAGCTCTTCGTGCCAAGGTCTTTAAGAAATTTGAGACTCGTTTCTTCAACCCCTTCTCCTCTAGTCATCAACATTCAACCCAAAGACATCCTCAAGAGTCTTCTTTCTTATTTTTCGCCACTAATGTTGCTCCTTATAAAGGGTACCTAGAGGTGTAAAGGTGGCACTTCCTCCACCACCTAGGTTGTCCAACTACCTCTCTTAGCGATGGGGATTAGGCCTGACCAACTTGAGTATTGCACTTGCTTGCCTTCTGAGTCGAGCCATCCACGCTAAGAAGCAATTCACTTACCATTTAGCTTTTTTGGCGTATTAGGAATTTCCAAGGCTAATGAGTCTTGTAAGACTACAGAGATACTCTGTCTTCTCTTTTTAACTTAGCTACCTAGCCCCAGAACAACCCTTCACATGGCCTAAACGCTTTACAACTTGGGGAGGGGAAACAATTAAAACGTACGTCAAATGGACTTAATGAGCGACGAGTTTCAAGAAAACCTTTTAGGGGAAAACAAAGTAGAAATATCAATAATAAGGTTAAACTGCATCGTATAAATTTCATCGCATCAACCTCCAAAAATTCAACCATCAGTACCACAAGCCCCACAAGTACCGCACGCTTAGATCAGTTCGTAATTTATGCTTATCATTGAGACTGGGATTCTCCCCTCACCAAGATATGGAATCCATACTCAACCAAAGTCACGCGAGTTACCTGAGATTTTCACTAACGCCTCATCACATTCGATCTTTCTCAACTTGGAATTGACATTCCACCAATGTCTCATTATAAACTTGGCTAGACTTAGGCGTCTTCCCTCGCCTGGACTTGGGATTACCCAACGTCACTCGATAGGTCTTATCTTCTCTTGATATGCAGCCATTATAAACGATAAACATAAAGGTTAGTCTTCCCACCATATTTTCTTTATGTAATATTGCAGTCGTAACAATATCATATACTAAACCTTGACGAAGGAATCCTTTTAGATAATCATCAACATAATACCTTTTTCATGCATCAAGTTTACAAACACCACATTAACTATTTATGTAAGTCATCCCTAAAACCTTTCCTTAATTGATGAAAGATTCACGAATATTTTAAGGAATACTCAAAGACAAACATTCGTTACAAATATACTCGTTTGGGTTTAAAACGAATCACTCGCAATATTTATTTATAATTCGTAAATAAACACATAAAAGAATTAACAATAAATAATAACTCATAAATCACGTCGAATCTAGTTTTGTCACTCACACATATACTTAGCCTCAACTCCTTCCTTCTCTGCTTTTGGATTTCTCGTCTTGTGTAACAACCCAACTTTCCTAGTAAGTTGAGGTCATTGTCTCAGCCTTCGTTTCTGTCCTGAAGTTGGTCCTTTCTCGGCAGCCTTGGCCAACACCGTCCTCTCATCCAAACTCAGGTCTACTGCCATGCACAGCGCATCAGCCTGGGTGGATGGTCTAAGGACAAGAACGAAACCCTGGATCTCTGACTTGAGACCTCTAACGAACTTGTCAGCTCTCTCAGCCTCGGTTCTCACTAAATCAGGCGTAAATCGGGATAACACATCGAACTCCTGATCATACTCTTCCACGGTCATGTTACCTTGCTCCGGCTTTAAGAACTCTTGGCACTTGGCCTCTCTCACTGTGGAGGAGAAGAATTTGGCATAAAAGTTCTTCTTGAACTGCTCCCAGCTGATCTTACTTATATACCCACCCAACATCCTCTCTGTGGACTCCCACCAGCCGCTGCCTCTGTCAATCAGTAAGGACACAGCGCACTGAACCTTCTGATCATTGGGGCACTTCATATAACGAAAGATGGTTTCCACCGAACTCAAGCACATCTATGCCTTGGTGAGGTCTGCTAAAGATCCATCGAAAGTTTGAGGGTTATACTTCCTGAAGTCCCTCAAGTGCTTGGCTTCGACTGAAAGCATGTCTGGTAAGTATTGGGCTACAACTGGGGCCTGAACTCCTGTAGCTAGTATCTGAACACCTACAATCGATGCCTGAACAGAAGCTGTCTGGGTCTGCAGGACAGGCTATCGTTGTGCCATTACTTCAAACAATAAGTCTCTATACCTTTGCTCCATAGCAGCAACGTCTGGTTGAGTGACAGGTGCAGTAGGGTCGATAACTTGTACAGTTGGCTGTCCCCCGGGCTGTCCTCCAGGCTGTCCCTCAGGCTGGTTACGTCCAGCTCGTCTGCATCCTCTACCACCTCTATGAACACTTCTACGTAGCGGAATTTTTCCTAAATTCCACGATTAAAATTTTTTTACTACAAGTTCATTCATAACATACTTACTTATCTAGTTTAATTCGCGGAGGCCAGAGGTGCACAGTGAAAGGGCAGCGGCTAGGGCTTTAATCCTGAAGCGCAGCAAAAGCGTGGTGGGCATGTAACACCCGAGATTAGGAGGGAGACAAGAATGAACCGATATCACATCTGAATGAGGGGGAGCTAAGGACATGAAAGTAATGTTAAGAAAGACTTAAAAGAATTAAAAGTTAATTCCTATATTAACAAGGTGCTCCTTCCTTTTCAGTGACTCTATCATAAGAACTTCAAAGTTAAGCGTGCTTAGCTTAGGATAATTCTATGTTGGGTGACCTCCTAGGAATTTTTCAAGGATGCATGTGAGTGAGCACAAAGCATGCTGAAAGGACTCGTGTTGGTTTGTGGGGAGAACTTTCACTCTAATAAGCCTTTAAGGATAGTAAGGATGGTGCTGCCAGGTCGCAGAGGAAAGGGGAATGTCGGAGATCCTGGTTCGAATCCTGGGCTTGGGGCATTATGTAACGCCCTTAAAAAAAAAAAAAAACACGCCCTTAAAAAAAAAAAAAAAAAACAAAAAAAGGGTTAATAATAAAATAATATTATTTTATTATTAAATAATTATTAATTTCTTTTCTTTTTTCTTTTCTTTTTCTTTTTCTTTTTCTTTTTCTTTTCTCTTCTTCTTCTCCCTCACGCACCCCCCCCCCCTCCATTTTTTCTTCTCCTTCTTCCTCTTCTCCCAGCCGGCCGCCACCCCCCCCCTTGTTCTCCTTTCCGTTCCGGTGGAGCCCAGGCGACCGCAGCAGCGCCGCGCCGCTCCTCCGTCCGCGAAGTCCCAGCCGCCGCTCCTTCCGTTCTCCTTCCATTCCGACCAAGCCGCACGCACGCAGCCGGCCGCCGCCCGCACGCAGCCGGCCGCAGCCCAGATCTGCACGCAACCGACCGTCCCAGCTGCAGCCTCGCCGTCGTGCGTCCGCAGCCGCAGCCAAACCCGTGGCCGCCGGGTTCCGTCCGTGAGACCACCACCGCGCGCCCCTTTTCGTTCCGTTTCCGTCCAACCGAGCCCAGCCGAAACGCCGAATCCCCTCCCCCTGCTCAGATCTACCTCCCGGCGTCTCCACTCGCCGCCAACGCGCCTCCACGCGCCGCCGCCGCGACTCCACGCGCCGCCGCCGTGCCTCCACGCGCCGCCGCGGATTTGAAACCGACCGTCGACCGACCCATACGTAAGGTTCCGCGAACTGGCGGCCGCGTGCCGTGGAGTGTCGTTGCAATTGTTTTACAGTAAATCGTCGAAGTGGTGCCTCGGGTAACNTCCTTCGGGAGCACTAGACTGTGACTGTGCAGGGTACACCATAGGATGCTAATAATTTATTTTTCCCCTAACGGGACCAGTAGCGGGTCCCTTACTGAGTATATTAATACTCACCCTTTTTATGTTTAACTTTTCAGGCAAAGGGAAGATGAGGGGCAGACCGACGAGGGACAAGAAGGACTCGTGAATTTTGCCATAGGGTATTGTCTTTAAACTGCTTTCGCTGACGGTTTGAAAAATATTTTGATTTAACTAAGTCTAAAATAGTTAAATTTTTGTAAACAGCACATTGTAAATTTTATATTTTGAAATAGGGCCCGATTAAATTTTCCTTCGTTTTCTTACGGTTTTAACTGAAACTTTTTATGTCTTTTGTCAACAAACGGTTTTGGGTCAAATTGACGACTTAGACGGTCACGAAAAGTCCGGGTCGTCACAGTTGGTATCAGAGCCTAAGTTTTAGGTTCTGTAGACTGACTTATGATTTAAGTCCATGTTTTTATGTCCCTATGGCTAACACGATCCTTCGTCACTCGTCAGGTATGCTTTTATGTTTAATAAGTATGGTATTATTAATATAACCTTGCCTAAGTTAAACTAGACTGTCTGGGGTGCTTTGATGTTTAAGACTAAAAGAAAATTTTTGGTGGATGTTAGGAAACCATGCCGCCAAGGAGAGGTGCACGTAGGGGTGGTTTTAGAGGCCGAGGTAGAGGAGCAGGGCGTAGTCAGCCTGCTGTAGGCCAAACTGACCCGCGTGTCCCTGCTGCACCTGTTACTCAAACGGATTTGGCAGCCTTGTCTGCTCACCTGGAGCAGAGAATCGCAGAGCTTATTGCTGCTGCTATGGCTCAGAACCAGTTTGCGCCAGTAAGTTCCCCAGTACCAGCAGCTCCACCTGCGTCTGTAGACCCCCCTGTGCAGGGACCGGTCGTGCAGCAGCCACAGATGCTATCGAATCAGCTTTCTGCAGAAGCGAAACATTTGAGGGACTTTAGGAAATATGACCCTCAGACTTTTGATGGATCACTGGAAGATCCTACCAAGGCGGAGTTATGGTTGTCTTCTGTGGAAACCATTTTTAGTTATATGAGATGCCCAGAAGAGCACAAAGTTCAGTGTGCTGTCTTTCTTCTTCGAGACAGAGGTATTATCTGGTGGAGGTCCACACTGCGTATGTTGGGTGGAAAGTTGGACCAGATCACGTGGGACCAGTTTAGAGATTGCTTCTATACCAAGTTTTTCTCGGCTAACCTTAGAGATGCTAAAAGCCAGGAATTCTTGGAACTGAAGCAAGGAAACATGACAGTTGAGGAGTACGATCAGGAGTTTGACATGCTGTCACGCTTTGCCCCTGAGCTTGTTGGTAATGAGCAGGCCAGAGCTGAGAGGTT
>JACWES010000159.1:0-23922 GCA_025688845.1 Cucumis hystrix
AAAGATTTTTGATACGAAAAATTCAAGAAGAAAGACACACGACCAATATGTTTTAATTGTGGTTACAGAGCACGTTGCTGATAAGTCTATAAGCTACATGGATATCTACCTAGTCACAAATTGGCAAATAACAACTTAGTACATCAACAGAGATAGAGCAATTATGTTCCAAACTAGAAGTGCGAAAGATGGCAGAAGCTTTCTAAAGGTAACTAGAGGTGAGAAGATGGCAGAAGCTTCTAAAGGTAACCAACGTGCATTCTTTGCAAGCCTCAACGATGATCAATATTCTCAATCCTAAAATATTCTCTAAACACACCTCAACACTTTCCAAAAATGGTGAAAGTTCCAAAATAGAGACTACTCATATCACAGGTACTTGTCTCTCTACCTCACTCACCAATTCTTCAGTTTGGATCATTGATTTTGGACCCTCCTCAGATATATGCCATGACAAATCCATGTTCAATAACCTTCATAGCACTTAAAATATGTCAATGATTTTTTCTACTAAAACTCGCCTAAAGGTTGAGTACACAAGAGACATCTCCATAGCAAAGAGAGTGATACTAAAAGATGTCCTTCATATTCCTGACTTCAAATACAATCTACTGTTAGTGAGTGTCCTCAAGGATAAAAAGATATTTTGTATCCTTCTCTAACTATGATTGTATCATTTCAGGGCAAGTCACCTTCGAAAATGATTGGAAGGTTGAACTATCCAGTGGACTCTACTTACTCAGAATAAAGAATAAAAATAGTAAAGACCACCCCATCCAACATATTGCACTTATATGTAAAGCCTCAACATCTACATGGCATAACCGCATGGGACATCCTTTGTCAATAGAATAAAAGAACTATCAAAACTGATACAAATTCTGATTCTTTAAACTGTAAAGAAATCTGTCATATTTGTCCATTGGCTAAACAAAGGTGTCTTTCATTTCTTGCTTTGAATAATGTTGCTAAATATACTTTTGATCTTGTGCATTGTGGTATATGGGGTCCCTTTAAAACCCAAATACATGCTGGTCATTCTTATTTTGCTACTATTGCTGATGATAAGTCAAGATACACCTGGATCTATCTTTGAGAAATAAAAATGACATTATACAAGTCATTCCTCGGTTCTTTAAACTTATTGAAACCCAATTCTCAAAGATGAACAAAGCCCATTGTTCTGACAATGCTCTTGAATTGAATTTCAGAGAATTTTTTTGCCAAGGCTAGAACCACTTGGTTGTGGTTTAGTTGGGCTTAATAATTTTGTGTGTGTAACGCAAGTGCAATACATCATCGAGTCAGGTCATCGTGCATAATGCGCTCACCGTAACTCTCTGTACAACATGCTTTGATTCTAGGGTGCTGAGTCATGAGTCATGATCATTGCATTTGAAGTGCTCCCATGTACTTCTTCATCGTATAGTTTCTAAGTCCTCGTTGAGTACAAATTTTTCTACTACTCGCCCAAGTGCAAGCGAATAGTAGGTTTACCTGGGTGATCTACGATCGAACTCAGAGAATTGTTATAGATGTAAGTTCTAGGTTCCATTTATCGTTTCGGCTTTATAATAATTAACTTGAATAATGTATGCTAACTATAACTACTTATTTACAGCACGAAACTCACGCGCTGAGAGTGAATTAAACTAAGGGAGAGAATAAGTTGAACTAACTTGTATGCAAATGACTGGTAAAGGAAATTCTACGTACTATTTGATGCTTAAGCATTGCGATAACCTTAACGCGTTACAATTGCATAATCAACATATGATTAAGGCGACCTTCTCTCGAAGTGTTTAAATGCCACACTTGTTCGCCTTTTGGGATACAAATGACGATACTTACTTAGGCAAATTACACCTATAGAATGTGACTCATAATACTTATAGGACTCCTCGTTTAAGGACGACAACCTCACGGTGCCTATTGTTCGCACTTGTTTACCTTTTGGGATACAAATGTTGGAAGCTACCTCTCTAATGTGAAGTTTGTCACCGAACTTCACCCTGCGCGCATTAGTTTTATCCTTGCTACTTACCCTTTTGGGGCAGTTGGCGATTTACACTTGGCCAAGTGATGAACATAGCTCAACTAATGTGATAAGGTTTATAAGTTGAACTCCTTATCAAGAACCTATCACAACTCTTCTTATTCAATAACACGAAGATAGATGAAAAGTTAAGAAATGGTGGATTGAAAAGATATAAACATGATAGAACTAAAACATGCACAACGGAAATAGAATCGAAATTCTACCCTAATTGCCCCTAATTAACATGTAACCCTAAACTAATCAATTTAGGGTTTTAGGGAATATTACCTTTGAAGCTTTTGAAAATCTTCGAAATCTCCTTACTAGTTCAAACCGAGACCACCACTAGAAGTCACCAACTATTCTCTGGACAAAGAACCGGGTTGTGGGACCAATTGGTGTAGAAAATAAAGGAGATAAAAGGAAATTGGAAGGTAGAAATTTCTTTGGTTGAGATTTTGGAGTGTAATAAAAATGTAATTTCTAAAATTACTAGAAAATGGCAAAAATTTTTTAACCATTTGAAAACACCCCTATTTATAACCTAATTACATCCTATGTAAAGTGTTTACATAAGACTGAACCATGAAATAGTCACTTTTACGTTATAACACCGTTTATTGTTTAAAACTGACTATCTCGATTATTGATGACCTAGGTAACTTAATCTTAATCATGAGCTAACTATGAACTCATGTTCACACGAGATTACCCTTAGATCTGCATAGGTGAGGGCAACTCATTAGCGTTGGCCCAATAAACCTCCCATTTTAGGGGTAAGATCGGGTGGATAGTTGGGGACATATGGTGCAAGACGGAATTCACTCCTACCTGCTTTACGGTTAGTAGATAGGTTGTTCTCTTAAGCACTGAATCCAAGTCTTGAACAAGGGGCCCCAACCTCTCATTGGCCCGAGAGGGATTAAGTTTATAGGTTGGACCTTAAACAAATTGTTCAATAGTGGATTAGTGGAACTTAAGGAGCAAGATGTAGTATTGGGAGTAAAACGATATTTTGACCCAGCCAAGGTTACGAACAATGTTAAGGATTAACTTACTGATTATGGTTTTATCAAATGGACACAAATATATCTATACTGAGGGGAGTGCAACTACGGGACTTTAGTGGAATGACCCGTTAGTTAACGAATGTTGATTAACTCGATCTAAAAGAGTTTAGCTAATTAATCTTGAATCGTTGGAGCCCATGATCTATAGGTCCATTAGGTTCCACTGCTAGCTCATATGGAATAAACTTAGAACAGTGTGATGGAATAAGTCGAATTGTTCGAACTGGGAGAAGAAAGAGAAACCAACAAATATAGTGAGAGGTGTGAGGTAATAAAATTGGTTTATCACCTAGACATCATAGGTTAAAATCTTATATAATGGTTATACTCGGATATTTTACCTAGACTTAGGAATTGTTTAAGTTAGCCTAAATATAAATCCTGAAGTTTTAATTACCCTTAAAAAGCGTTATAGAACACTTCAGCTAGAGAGAAATAATGTATTTTTTTAGCTCTAGCGTCCCTTAGAGTTCACACTGTGAGGTCTATGTAGGGCTTTGGGCAGTGCATAGGAGCGGACTCCCTTCGGAGAGTGTTTGCATGGATCAATATCAAGGTGAATAGGGGAAGTAGTTCATAGTAAGTGGGTGAGGGATATGTGACAGCACATCCCACGGTCTCTTCCATTAGGTCGCACCGTGAGATTTCTATAATATGCCTACTTGTCTGCCTTGGAGCGACGTTCCCTTCGGAGGGTTGTATTATAGGTTTCGGAACACCCACGAACTCCTAATATGGATAGGTTTTCTTAGATTAATTTTCATATTGATTCTAATCTATGAAATCTGAAAATGGTGGGTAACACTTACAAGAACTACTAAGTTGTTAGTATATTCTCGACTAAAGTAGCGATAACTAAGTGCTATAAAGAATAAGCAGTTATTCTAGAGATAGCATCTAGTCAAGATTGTCTTGGTTCAAAGGAGGAATAATCAACTACCCTTCGAAGAAGATTGTTCTAAACCTTTGAAATATTGTTGCAAAATACAAATAATGAAGGGTACATTATTAGTAATTGCTAAATTAGATTGGTTTCTTTATTATTATAGTTTTTCTAAAAAGAATATGTTTGTTTTTCAGCATGAATAACTCAATAGTTCAACTTTTAGCTTCCGAAAAACTTAATGGCGATAATTATGCGGCTTGGAAATCAAATCTTAACACAATACTAGTGGTTGACGATTTAAGATTTGTCTTAATTGAGGAATGTCCTCAAAACCCTGCCTCTAATGCTAACCGAACTAGTTGGGATGCATACGATCCATGGATAAAAGCTAATGAAAAAGCTTGTGTCTACATTCTTGCCAGCATGTCTGATGTATTGGCAAAGAAACATGAATCCTTAGCCACGACTAAAGAGATTATGGATTCATTAAGGGGAATGTTTGGGCAACCAGAATGGTCCTTAAGACACGAGGCAGTCAAATACATTTACACTACGAGTATGGAGGAAGGGACCTCTGTTAGAGAACATGTCCTGGACATGATGATGCACTTCAACATCGCTGAAGTGAATGGTGATCCCATCGAAGAGGTTAGTTAAGTTAACTTTATCTTAGAGTCTCTTCCGAAAAGCTCCATTCCATTCGAAACGAATGCGTCTTTGAACAAGATATAGTTTAACTTGACAACCCTTCTGAATGAGCTCCACCGATTCCAGAACCTTACTATGGGTAAGGGGAAACAAGTGGAAGCAAATATTTCTACCAAAAAAAGGAAATTTACAAGAGGATCGTCCTTTAAAACCAAAGCTAGACCCTCAAAACCTAATGCTCAAATTAAAAAGAAGGGAAAGGGGAATACTCCCAAACAGAACAAGGGAAAGAAAGCTGCAGAAAAACGTAAGTGTTACCATTGTGGCCAAAATGGGCACTGGTTAAGAAACTGCCCAAAGTACCTTGCAGAAAAAAAGGCAGAGAAGGAAACACAAGGTAAATATGATTTACTAGTTGTAGAAACATGTTTAGTAGAATATGAAAATTCTACCTGTGTAACGCCCTTAAAAAAAAAAAAAATATTATTATTATATTATTATTATTATTATTATTATTAAAAAAAAACAAAAAAAAAAAGAATTTCTCTCTCTCTCCCCCTTCTTCCTCCCCGTGCGTCCAGCCCCCCCCTCCATTTTTCTTTTTCTCTTCTCCTTCTTCCTCTTCCCCCAGCCGGCCGCCCCACCAAACTTCCCCTCCCTCTCTTCTTCTCCGATCGGCCGTCTCCACTTCGTCGCGCACAGCTGTCAGCATCGCACCGCCGCTCAGCCGTCGCGAAGCCGCCGTTCGTCTGCGAATGGTGCCGACCGGAAACACCCCCTTCTTCAGATCTGACCTCGCGCCGTCCATCCGGCGAAGACTAAGCCGTGTCTTCCCTCTCCTTCCGTCCGTCCCAGCCACAGCCTCACCGGCGGCCGAAACCAAGTCGAAACCCCCCCTTTTTCTCGGATCTGTCCTCCCCGCGCCGCCGTGACTCTCAGCCCAGCCGTCCAGCAGCCCAGTCGTACCACCCCTTCGTTCCGCAGCCGTCCGCCGTCGCCGGGTACCATCCGCAAGGCTACCGACGCGTGCATCTCACAAATCGGACGCGGATCCGAGCCGATCTGCCTCCATTCCGCAAGAGGCCAGCCACCGTGCGTCTCCTTCCAGCTGCCGATTTGAAAGCCGACCCATACCCAAATCGATTTCACAAGGTCGTTTGCCCAAATCTTGTGTGCCGCTGCCGCTATTTCGTTGGAATTTCGTTGGGTAAGGATGAAATTGATGGGTTTAAGAGTCTTAACTGAAATCTTGATTTGTTGATGTTGTTTAATTGGGTGTTTGATTGTTTGTTCTCGAAGGCGATATAGGAGATTCGAAGAATTCAGAACTTTGAGTTTTGCCGTAAGCTTCGTTGGAGTCGTCTCTCCACTTCTTTGGTAAGTCGCGGAGTTTACGTATGGGTGAATTGAATGGATGGAGCTATTTAGAAGGATGTTAATTTTACGCTTGATTATGTTCAGGAAATTATTCGTTTGAAATTGCTCGATTGAAGGACTTGCATAAAAGTGAGGTAATGGACTTTCTACTGGACTCAATAAATATTATTCGGATGTATTGGATGCATAAATCGTACTGTTGTACTGAGTAGGGATAACAATGAAGATGTGTATGTTTAAATGTGGAATTGTGGTTGAATGCATGCTATGGCTGTCTGGTTATGTATATGTATAAATATAAGGGTGTGGGCATGTCGGAATCTCGTAGACTTTACTTAGATAAAGTGTGGTTGGAAATGATAAATTGTTGCGTAAACCAAATGAAGGATATACAACTATGGTAGTGTTGTTATGAATGGAAGGGATATCATGGTGGTGCCGTTGTAGATTAAGGTGAATGTTATGGTTATTTATGTTGATGACTGATGTATGGATATGTTGATGCCTGAGGTATGGATATATTTTGATTGTCTCTGGGTGGAATTAGGATGATATGGTTGTTGAGGTTAAATTGGAAGCTTATGTGATAAGGAAAGTCGACGGTATTGAACATGACTGTTAAGATGTTTAGAATGGACTGAGGGGATAAATTATTAGTTTCCTAGTGGATAGTTACCCTGCGGGTGTCCTTCGGGATTACCCCCTATATGTGCATCCTTTGGGAGCACTAGACTGATATGTGCATCCTTCGGGAGCACTAGACTGATATGTGCATCCTTCGGGAGCACTAGACTGATATGTGCATCCTTCGGGAGCACTAGACTGATATGTGCATCCTTCGGGAGCGCTAGACTGATATGTGCATCCTTCGGGAGCACTAGACTGATATGTGCATCCTTCGGGAGCACTAGACTGATATGTGCATCCTTCGGGAGCACTAGACTGTGACTGTGCAGGGTACACTATAGGATGCTAATAATTTATTGTTCCCCTGACGGGACCAGTAGCGGGTCCCTTACTGAGTATATTAATACTCACCCTTTTTATGTTTAACTTTTCAGGCAAAAGTAACACGAGGGGCAGACCGACGAGGGACAAGAAGGACTCGTGAATGGCCATAGAAGACTGTCCTTTATACTGCTTCCGCTGACGGTTCATAAACATTTTGTTGAACGGAATTTACAAATAGTTAAAGTTTTGTAAACAGTACTTTAAAATTTCATATTTTGAAATAGGGCCCGATTAAATTTTTCTTCGTTTTCTTACGGTTTTAACTGAAACTTTTTATGTCTTTTGTCAACAAACGGTTTTGGGTCAAATTGACGACTTAGACGGTCACCGAAAAGTCCGGGTCGTCACAACCTGGATACTAGATTCAGGAGCCACTAACCATATTTGCTTCTCATTTCAGGAAAATAGTTCTTGGAAAAAGCTTTCAGAAGGCGAGATCACTCTCAAAATTGGAACAGGAGAGATGGTCTCAGCTGAAGCAGTGGGAGATTTAAAGTTGTTTTTTAAAGATAGATATGTCATACTTAAGAATGTCTTATATGTACCTCAAATGAGAAGAAATTTAATATCTATCTCTTGTATTTTGGAACAAATGTATAGAATATCTTTTGAAATTAATGAAGCGTTTGTTTTCTATAAAGGTATTCTAGTTTGTTCTGCCATACTTGAAGACAACTTATATAAGTTAAGACCAACCAGAGCAAATTTTGTCTTAAATACTGAAATATTCAGAACAGCTGAAACTCAGAATAAAAGACAAAAAGTTTCTTCTAATGCCTATTTATGGCACTTAAGACTTGGTCACATAAATCTCAATAGGATTGGGAGATTGGTTAAAAGTGGGCTTCTAAGCCGGTTAGAAGATAACTATTTACCTCCATGTGAATCTTGTCTTGAAGGAAAAATGATTAAGAGATATTTTACTGGAAAAGGTCTAAGAGCCAAAGGACCCTTAGAGCTCATACATTCAGATCTCTGTGGACCAATGAATGTCAAAGCTCGAGGTGGATATGAATATTTCATCAGCTTCATTGATGATTACTCAAGGTATGGTCATATTTACCTAATACAAAGTCTGATAGTCTTGAAAAGTTCAAAGAATATAAGGCTGAAGTTGAAAATGAATTAGGTAAAACAATAAAGATACTTCGATCAGATCGAGGTGGAGAGCATATGGACTTACGATTCCAAGATTATTTGATAGAAAATGGAATCCTGTCACAACTCTCTGCACCTAGTACGCCTCAACAGAACGATGTATCAGAAAGAAGAAATCGAACCTTGTAGACATGGTTCGCTCTATGATGAGTTTTGCTCAGTTGCCAGATTCTTTTTGGGGTTATGGTTTAGAAACAGCAGTTTATATTTTAAATAATGTTCCCTCTAAAAGTGTTTCAGAAACATCTTATGAGCTATGGAAAGGGCGTAAAGGAAGTTTACGTCATTTTAAAATTTGGGGTTGTCCAGCACACGTGTTGGTGCAAAATCCTAAAAAATTGGAACATCGTTCTAAATTATGCTTTTTCATAGGTTATCCAAAAGAATCAAGAGGTTGTTTGTTTTATAATCCTCAAGAAAATAAAATATTTGTGTCAACAAATGCCACATTCTTAGAGGAAGACCACATCAGGGATCATCAACCTCGTAGTAAACTAGTATTAAATGAAATTTCCAAAAGTGCTATAGATAAACCTAGTTCATCCACTAAAGTAGTTGATAAGACTAGGAAATCTGGTCAATCACATCCGTCTCAAGAGTTGAGAGAGCCTCGACGTAGTGGGAGAGTTGTTCATCAGCCTGATTGCTATTTGGGTTTAACTGAAACTCAAGTCGTCATACCTGATAATGGCATAGAGGATCCATTAACCTATAAACAGGCAATGAATGATGTAGATCGTGACAAATGGATCAAAGCCATGGACCTCGAAATGGAGTCTATGTAC
Source organism: Cucumis hystrix (assembly GCA_025688845.1). Classification (NCBI taxonomy): domain Eukaryota; kingdom Viridiplantae; phylum Streptophyta; class Magnoliopsida; order Cucurbitales; family Cucurbitaceae; genus Cucumis; species Cucumis hystrix. The sequence goes on from JACWES010000159.1 coordinate 8,974, forward strand.
TTTAATTTTGTCTGGACTCTAGTAGATCAACCAAATGACGTAAAACCTATTGGTTGTAAATGGATCTACAAGAAAAAACGAGACCAAGCCGGTAAAGTACAGACTTTTAAGGCTCGACTTGTGGCAAAGGGTATACCCAGAGAGAGGGAGTAGACTATGAGGAAACTTTCTCTCCCGTTGCCATGCTATAGTCAATTAGAATACTCTTATCCATCGCCACCTTTTATGATTATGAAATTTGGCAGATGGATGTCAAGACAGCCTTTTTGAATGGTAATCTTGAAGAGAGTATCTATATGTCTCAACTAGAGGGGTTTATAGAACAAGATCAAGAACAAAAGATTTGTAAGCTTCAAAAATCCATTTATGGATTAAAACAAGCATCTAGATCCTGGAATATAAGATTTGATACTGCAATCAAATCTTATGGCTTTGAACAAAATGTTGACGAGCCTTGTGTTTACAAAAAGGTTGTCAATTCCATTGTAGCATTCTTAGTCTTGTATGTAGATGATATCCTACTTATTGGAAATAACGTAGGATATCTTACTGATGTCAAGAAATGGATAGCTATGCAATTTCAAATGAAAGATCTGGGAGATGCACAATACGTTCTCGAAATCCAAATTGTTCGGAACCGTAAGAACAAAACACTAGCCATGTTTCAAGCATCTTATATAGACAAAATGTTGTCTAGATATAAAATGCAGAATTCCAAAAAGGGTCTGCTGCCTTACAGATATGGAATTCATTTGTCAAAGGAACAATGTCCTAAGACACCTCAAGAAGTTGAGGATATGAGAAATATTCCCTATGCTTCCGCTGTTGGAAGTTTGATGTATGCAATGTTTTGTACTAGACCTGACATTTGCTACTCAGTAGGAATGGTCAGTAGGTATCAATCCAATCCTGGACGTGATCACTGGACAACCGTTAAGAACATTCTAAAATATCTTCGAAGAACAAAAGACTACATGCTCGTGTATGGTACAAAGGATTTGATCCTTACTAGATACACTGACTCTGATTTCCAAACTGATAAAGATGCTAGAAAGTCTACAGCAGGATCAATATTCACTCTAAATGGAGGAGCAGTAGTTTGGAGAAGCATAAAGCAAACTTGTATAGTTGATTCCACAATGGAAGCTGAATACGTAGCGACTTGTGAAGCAGCAAAAGAAGCAGTATGGCTAAGAAAATTCTTGACAGATTTGGAAGTCATTCCAAATATGCATCTACCAATCACTTTATACTGTGACAACAGTGGTGCAGTTGCAAATTCAAGAAAACCTAGAAGCCATAAAAGGGGAAAGCATATTGAACGCAAGTACCATCTTATCAGGGAAATTGTACATTGTGGTGACGTTGTAGTAACCCAGATTTCTTCTGAGCAAAACATTGCTGATCCTTTTACCAAAGCCCTCACGGTTAAAGTGTTTGAGGGTCACCTACACAGTTTAGGTCTACGATGTTTGTAAACTAGGACAAGTGGGAGACTTATTGGGCATGTGCCCTAGTTTTATATGTGTTTATTCTCTCATGGTTAAATTCAACATTGTTTTATCCCACTAGGAGTTTTAGTCCAAGTGGTAGTTTGTTGGAATTTTTGTCCTAAAACTCGTAGTTTGTAATCATATTCTGTTCAATAAAGTCGTTATTGAGTTATTGAATATTATAATCTTAAATCCAATATATTAAGTCCCGAGGCTATTTTTGAGTAAACTTGAACTTTATGTGAAAACATAAAGTGGATCAAGTTCGAGTATAAAGCCCAAATAGTCTATAGTATATAAATAAAGGTTGGACGCCTTATTTAGAGAAACTATGGATGCGGCCCGCTTTGTAGTAAGTACAAACGAGGTGATCCTGAATCGTTCATGTAGAGACATGAAAGTGGGGGCATCCTATGTAAAGTGTTTACATAAAACTGAACCATGAAATAGTCACTTTTACGTTATAACACAGTTTACTGTTTAAAACTGACTATCTCGATTATTGATGACCTAGGTAACTTAATCTTAATCCTGAGCTAACTATGAACTCATGTTCACACGAGATTACCCTTAGATCTGCATAGGTGAGGGCAACTCATTAGCGTTGGCCCAATAAGCCTCCCATTTTAGGAGTAAGATCGGGTGGATAGCTGAAGACATAGAGTGCAAGACGGAATTCACACTACAACAAAAATGATCTACGGCGACAGTTATTTTCTGTCACAAATAAAATATGTGACAGTTATTTACAGTCATAGTATCGGGAGTCATGGAAAGTTCTTCCTTGACAGTTTTCGAAAACTGTCGCAATAAGTTTTTTCATGACAGAAAATAAATGTCGTTAATTACTATTTTATGACAACAAATAACTGTCATCATTTGCATATTAACGACAATTAAAAAAATGTCGCAAATTCGTTTATTATGACATTTTTTAAATGTCAAGGATATGTCAATCGTGACAGTTTTTATAAAAATAAATGTCATCTTTTTGAAATTGACGACAGTTAAAAAATGTCACGAATTCGTATTTTATGACAATTTTTCCTGTCAAATATATGCCAATCGTGACAGTTTTTTATAAAATTAAATGCCATTGTTTTGCTATTGACGACATTTTTTTCTGTCAAATATAGGGCAATCGTGACAGTTTTTTTATAACAAAAATGTCATTGTTTTAATATTGACGACAATTATGGAGTGTAACGAATTCATATATTATGACATTTATTTCCTGTTGCAAATTCCTCAATTACTACCATTTTTTCATGTTCTCCTTGTCGCTCTGCCATTACACGAACCATTTGAATGACAATAATGTTATAATACATAACACCCATATAGAAACAAATAGTCGACACTTTAATATATATACGCTATAATACACTTTGTAATATTCGTACATTTTCAATCAAGTTTGAACAATTTGCAAGTATGGAATTATAGTCCTTAATCAAAATCAGTGTAAATACCATCAGAATACATATAACATGATTTTTTGTACAAGCATAAACAACCAACCAGTAAGCCTTCATCTCTGAAAATATTCTTTGTTGCTTGAACCATGCTAGCCAGTGTATTTTGATGGTCCAGATAAACTTCTTTGAAGGAAAACTCATGAAGTTGTCGGCTTCAGTTGAACCTACAAAGACAACATGAATATAAGCATACATCATAGTGCAAGAGAGTACAACTCGCTTAAAGAGAGTACAAAATGAATATAGCAGATCACAGTCAAAGAAAATTTTACTCTGTAGCAAGCACAGAAGAATGTAAAAAAGAAAAAGAATAAGATGCTGTCAATCAATGGGATCTACAATTAGGTACTATTAGTGATAGACCACAGTTACATTAGCTGCAAAACCAACTATCATGAAATAAATAAAGAAACGTATCTTTCTGCCCTTAATTTATTATACAAGACCGCTAATGTGAAGTTTGTATAATATTGGCAACTGACCTTAGAGCATGATTAAACCTACAAAATAGAGCAACATTGAAGAATAGAACACCAATAATCTCATGACAAATAAACAATAAAAAAACTGAAGTGAAATTAGTTTTGAAGATGAATATCCAAATCCTTTATTCTAGCTAGATTGACAACTATAGTGGGTAAAAGTAGCTCGACAATCTCAGCTTTTAGCAACACAATATCTAGACATAATCTGAAAGCAGAGAATTAACCCCATCAACAAAAACTTATTGATTGATTAGAAAGCTAAAAAAGAAAGAAAATGAAAAAGTGAGAAAAAAAAACCTTAGAACTATACCTTTAAATCTCCTTTCGACAAGTACGTAAATTGTTTACCACACGACTGACACCATCACCAGAGTCGATGACTAACTCAGCCAGTAAACCTTCCAGCACAAAAAGAAAAAAATTAGATGAAAACTATAAGAAAAAAATTGAGAAAGAAAAATAGTGGGGAAAGATGAAAGGTTAAGAAAAATAACTAAGCACAATTTTGACTTTCAATTCATCTTTATAAGCACCTTGAGCAGATAAAGTTAAAACTTCTTGGATTTGAATGAAGACCCCATAAAAGTTGTACTTCTCAAACATGGTCTCAGCCTATAAGGTTAAATTGACCCAACTCATTAAATAGAGCAAATGAAATTGAAATAACATTGAAAGAAAATCAAATATCACAAACCATTTTTTCACGGTTCTTTGAAGGATTGAAAGGTGGGTCTGTGAGCAGATTTTACAATATTTTGGATCTATCTATTGATAGAAAACACAAAGGCAATTTAGCGCAACATTATGATTTGTCCATGGGAAAAATGTATAAAGCTCAAAGTAGGTGGTAAATGGGAATTTAATGCTAGAAAATTCTTTCCTTGAGTTCGTTGAAAAATGCATGATCCCACACATGTCACATATCATCCCAATTTTTTACTATATCTTTGCAGCTTCCCATGTTCTTCGATCATAGATATATTCTCTATCATTGTAGAAAAAGGAAAGCTGTAGAAAAAAATATAGTGGGTATACATTTTTTAGCACAACAAAAAAGGGGAAAAAATGCCTATAACTAACCAGTCTAAATGATGACTAATGAGATCACACTAGAAGTATGAGCACCAACAATAATAGTTGAGAGTAATACAAGTTTCGAAAACCATACTCAGTAGCAAGCGTCCACATGATATAAAGATAACTATAACCGATGGCCATTAGAAACAAGAAAATGTGAAAATGAAGATGCAATATTCAATCTACAATACACATTTCCAGTAATTAGTGCAAATGGTTACTTGTAACAGAGAAACAAAATTGCTTTTGCCTTATAACCATCTCAGTACTTGGCTAGGAGCAAATAATATGGTATTCTGCAAGGAAGAACTTTTGCAAAAGACAACTTGAAATAATTAGGAACTGAGGAACTTTAATCATTTCCAACTTTTCTTCTCATATATCAATACTCAATTTATAAGCTATAACTCAACTAATAAGCTATAACCACTATTTGATCACAAAGGGCAGTTGTTGTAGCTGCACTTTATTCTGTTCTTACAGCAGAAAAAAAAAAAGCAAGGATATTGGATGGATGAGTTGAATCTCCTTACAAGCATCATTTATCAAATTACATCTTGAAAGGCTCCCAACCCATCCACTTGATAATTTCTTCTATATGAAAAATCCAAAATGTCTATGAACTTTTCTCTCAGAACATGAACAAAAACAAAAGTCTATAAATTCAGTTTTTGTCCTTCAGTACATACCATTCAAAAGCCAATACCTAGCAAGATTCATAATGTCCAACACCGAAAAATAGAGCATTTCACAAACCAAAACCAAAAGCCAAGAAGTTTGGCAAAGAGTTTTATCACAAATGGTACCAAAAAGGACATTCATATTGCTTTGAGGATTAAGGTTGAGAAACCACCCAAGTTTTTTTTCAAGATTCAACTCCAAAGTCCACCATTCCAAGAACTTCACTTGGTAAGTTATCATATCCATTTCATATACATATTTAGTCTATATCTATATAGTTGAAACTATGTTAGCTTAGTAGTTGGTTTGGGCAGGAGAAAAATCTAGTTGGCGAGCTCAATGATTGGAGACAATAATTCCATCAACACTTACTTCTACAGTCTTAATTGCTACATTTACGAACTGCGTTAACAAATTAAAAAGAAGGGCTATCCATAGACAATGGCACGAAACACAAACTTGATAGAGACTAATTAAGAGAAAAGAAGAAAAAGGATACATACACATAATCATGCATTTTCTTTCCGTCATCATATCGAAACTTAATTGTAAGATTAAACAAGGTCTTGCTTCCAGAATTTGAATTTGATATCAAGATATGTGATTACATAACATTTTATCAGATAGGGAAAAAAAAGTTCATTTTTTGATTCTTACGTCTTTAAGACACATTTTAATCTTACCATCTTGATGTGTGAGAATTTCCTTTATCAGATTTAGCAAGTTAGTGATTGATTTCAACCATGCTATATCTTGTGGATGGTACGATATCATAATTAAGCCAGTAAAATCATGCACATAAAAAATCATGCAAACAATACTTTTTAGTAGTAAAAGTTTCTTAAAGAGATCATATTACTAGAACTCCTTATATGGCATAGAAGTAGTTAAGTTATTGAGTTACTTGAAGAATAGCCACCAAAATTTAATAAAATTTTCATAAGCAGACAAGTTATACATAGTTATCATAAGAGTTTATTGGACTTACTTTCCAACAAGGGAATGGGTCAAAGGCCTCATTAACAAAAGACTAATAACAAACCTTGATCCTGCATAAGCTCACGAGTTAAATTTATTATAAAATAAATCCAAGAATAGCACATTGTTCCAGTATGTTCCCATAATGTTTTCAATTTTCTGAACTAGAACAGTACAAAATCAAGTACAGTACAAAATCCTATCATAAAAATGGTGAACACAATTAGAGATAATACTCAAACTTTCCAAGATGATGAATTTCCAATGAAGAACAATACTAACCATAATGATCACTCTTCTTCTTCTTCATCTCATATGAATCACAATATAAACCCTTTACTCATAGTTTTCTTCATAATCAATGACCTAAAATTAGTTGAGAAAAAACTCCCAATTTATTTCCCTAAAAGAGACCCTTCAAAACCCCCTCCTTTTTTACCAAAAGAAAAAGCTGATCAAATCCCTTTCTCCTTCAAACAACTCCCACAAATCATGTCTTCTCTCTTTCCCTTTATATTCCCCTCAAGCTCAAGTAGTCAATGAAACCCTTCAACAATGTGAGCTGAAACCCATCAAACGAGAGACCAAATTTTGTGTAACTTCAATGCAGTCAATGTTGGATTTTGTAAGAACATCCTTAATAATTCCTACAAAATATTCTCCATTATCATCATCATTCAAACTTCTCAAAACTTCACATCTCACAAAATCCAATGTCCATTTACAAAATTACACAATCTTTGATACCCCAAAGTTAATTTCAGCTCCTAAGCTCTTAGCTTGTCACACTATACCATATCCTTATGCTATTTATTATTTTCATTACCAAGAAGGAGATAATAATATTTATGTTCACTGTATAATCTACCAAACTCAGGGTAGGAAGTTTCTAATAATTGACACTAGAATTGGACAAATAGGTTAATAATAATAGCAAACCATTAGTGGGACTTCATGAGTTGCAAATTATTTTCTTCCACTTGCAATTTGTGCAATTAAAGCAAATGGGTTGGATTCCAAAAGTCCCTTTCCAGTTCCACAGTCAAAATATGCTTAGAAAAAAAATTGTATAAAACAGAGCCACAGTTAAAATATGCTTAGAAAATAAATTGTATAAAACAAAGCCACAGTCCACATTCTAAAAAACACTATTTTTCTCTCTTAGACATTTTCACGAACACCTTCCGTACTCAAATTTTTTTCTCACTAAACACCCACTCTCTAACTTTCTACAATTGGTTTGAGGAGAAGAAACTACTAATCAAAGGCTGTAGTTTCTTGGTTGGCTAACAAATATCAGGGAAAGTTTTATTTTAAGATTTTATTATCTTAAGAAGTGTGTTTTTTCTTCTTTCTTTTTTAAAGTTTTATTTTAAGTTTGTGGACAGTTTTAAGGTGATTATAATAAATGAATGGATGAGTTTTGATTACTCTTTTTTTTTTTTGTTGATTATTCCATATTCACCCAAATAATGATATAGATCATGCAAGAATTGGCAATGGAATGGATTAAATAGATTATTTTTCTATTTTTACGTGTATTTTAATGTCTACTTATGGGTTAAACAAACCATTCATAATCAAATTGAATAGAAAAATATGAAAGAATGTGAAAGTTTGCATGGTTAAAGTTGAAATTAAATTGATAAGATAAAAAGAAAAACCACAAAAAAGAAGTATGAGAACATACCAGAGGGCCTTCTACCACTGTCGGAACTTCCTCCCTATTAAATTAAATTGTTACATCAAAGAAAATGTGAAGTTTTGTTCCATTTCTTACACCTAAAAGGGAAAGATACAAAAGTGAAAGGTATTAAACACTAACCTGTCTTCGAAATCTTTAAAACGAGTGTGGGTCGTTGTCTTCGAAACGTTTAGATTCGACGTCGCCGTGGGTCTCCGTCGCTGAGAAGAAAGTTCATGGAGATGGAGAAGAATGAGGTTAGGGTTGAGTTTTTTGGGTTCTATTGTAAAGATGATAAGGAAGAGAGGGGAAATAAAAGTAAGTTTATACTTTAATAATTTTTAATGAGAAGTTGGAGGGAAATTATATTTTAATAATTTTTAATGAAAATTATATTTTATTATTTATATTTAATGACATTTAAAAATTGTCATATATTTATGACAGTTAAAAACTGTCATAAATTCTTCGAATCCGAAAATTTCTGTCTTTTCCGGCCAAAAATGCGAATTTTGACATTTTGTGACAATTTTTTCTTTCCTCCTTTCAATTTGAGATCTATACAACTGTCATAGTAGGTAGGTTTTGTTGTAGTGTCACTCCTACCCGCTTTAGGGTTAGTAGATAGGTTGTTCTCTTAAGCACTGAATCCAAGTCTTGAACAAGGGGCCCCACCCTCTCATTGGCCCGAGAGGGATTAAGTTTATAGGTTGGACCTTAAACAAATTGTTCAATAGTGGATTAGAGGGACTTAAGGAGTAAGATGTAGTCTTGGGGGTAAAACGGTATTTTGACCTAGCCAAGGTTACGAACAACCTGTGAAGGATTAACTTACTGATTATGGTTTTATCAAATGGACACAAATATATCTATAGTGAGGGGAGTGCAACAACGGGACTTTAGTGGAATGACCCGTTAGTTAACGAATGTTGATTAACTCGGTCTAAAAGAGTTTAGCTAATTAATCTTGAATCGTTGGAGCCCATGATCTATAGGTCCATTAGGTTCCACTGCTAGCTCATATGGCATAAACTTAGAACAGTGGGATGGAATAAGTGGAATTGTTCGAACTGGGAGAAGAAAGAGAAACCGACAAATATAGTGATATAATTGTCGGTCTTCTTATTAGAAATAGAGCTTTATGTTTAAATAAGATTTAAATACTATAAATATGAATACAGATTCATATTAGGAAGCTCGAAATTGATGGAAATGGTCAAAGTTGTAAAAAGTCAAAATGTTGACTTTTGACTTTGAAAAGTCAAAACTTTGACCGGCCTTATATTCAAATGTGATTTGAATTTTGGAAAAATGAATGCGGATTCATGCTCGGGAAGTCAAAATTAGTCAATATGGACAAAATGGTAAAAGTCAAAATATTGACTTTTGACTTTTGACTTGAAAGGTCAAATGACCATTTTACCCTTGGACTAAGTTAGTGGAAAAATCCAACATTTTGTTGGATAATCCCACTAACACTTAGTGGGATATGTGGCTACATGAGATGTAGACACCTAGCCCACTAAGTACCCCTAATTTTAATGGAATATTAGGTGTTGAGATTTGGCAAATTAATTACATGCATTTTTGCATGTAATTAGGTTATAAATAGGGGTGTTTTCAAATGGTTTAAAAACTTTTGCCATTTTCTAGTAATTTTAGAAATTACATTTTTATTACACTCCAAAATCTCAACCAAAGAAATTTCTACCTTCCAATTTCCTTTTATCTCCTTTATTTTCTACACCAATTGGTCCCACAACCCGGTTCTTTGTCCAGAGAATAGTTGGTGACTTCTAGTGGTGGTCTCGGTTTGAACTAGTAAGGAGATTTCGAAGATTTTCAAAAGCTTCAAAGGTAATATTCCCTAAAACCCTAAATTGATTAGTTTAGGGTTACATGTTAATTAGGGGCAATTAGGGTAGAATTTCGATTCTATTTCCGCTGTGCATGTTTTAGTTCTATCATGTTTATATCTTTTCAATCCACCATNACTTCATACTACTTGTGTGAAAAATTAACGTGCATAGCACGTGTTAACTGATATATATATAAGACCTCAATGTGGAGAAATTTTTTCGTCCCCATTATACCCTTAAGTTTAATTTTGTGTTTCAATTCACTTTTTGGTTTTATGGTAAATTCATTTTTATTTTTGTTTTTTTTGTAATATAATTAATTATGGAAGATTAATGGTTTTATTTACATTTTAGAAATTAATTAAAAATTAAATATCTTTTCATTTTTAATTTTGTTTTTTTATAATATAATTAGTTATGGAAGACTAATGGTTTTTCATTTACATTTTAGAAATTAAATATCTTTTTATTTTTAATTTTTTTTGTAATATAATTAATTATGGAAGACTAATGGTTTTTTATTTACATTTCTTCAACTTTCATTATTATATAAAGGAATTCCTTGATTTCTTTCTACCAACATTATATAAAGGGCTTTCTTGATTTCTTTCTACCAGCATTATTGAGTATTTTATTCCATTAGTTTGTTATTCTTTTCCTCTCAATTTTTTCTCCAAAAGTTCAATATTTAACATGTGAAGATGGAGAGAGGGTAAAGAGGCAAAGATGCAGTTAAATTCTTGACAACCCTAGGCCCAAACTCACCTAGCTAGCTATGCATACTCAAGAAGAAGACAACATTATTTATTACTTGGTTTTTTTTCTTATTTTCTTATGTACCATAGGAAATAGAAGATGATAGAGTGTGTTACTCACATGAAGCTAACCTCTTTAATTTCTATGAATATATATTTCTTTTTCTATAGTATATATAAAAGCATGGATGATGAGACATTTTTTGTTCTAACTTTGTCATTCATATAAGACAATTTTGTCGTTTAAAATACAAAAATATGTAGTTAATTCATAAATTAAATTAATTTTTCAAAGTTGATTTGTTAACATGATTGTTGAATCTTATGATGGTTTATATTTTACTTTTATGTTATTTAATTAATTAATTTATTATTCTCTCATTCCAATGCTTCTTCCTAAATGTAAGAAAATAACTCTCCCCACATCTAAAAAAACTCACTTTTCTCTCTAATTAATTATTGTCTTATTAAAACTTCTCTTTTCCAAATCCATTGTTTTCATCTTTCTCTTAACCTTTTATCTTCCATTTATTCACGTTCTCCTCTCTTATTAACTCTTGAGACGACCCAGACTTTTCGACCTTGTCTAAGTCGTTACGTTTACTCAAAACCGTTTGTTCACAAAAGACATAGCAAGATTCAGTGGAAACCGTAAGAAAACGAAGGGAAATTTTAATCGGGCCCCATTTCCAAAATACAAAATTTCAAATGCTGTTTACAAAAATTTAACTATTTGTAAACTTAGTTAAATCAAAATATTTTCAAACCGTCAGCGGAAGCAATTAGAAGACACTCCCATATGGCAGATCACGATTCCTTCTTTGTAACGCCCTAAAGAAGAAGAAAAAAAAAAAGGTAATAAAAAAAATAATAAGATTTTATTTTTTATATTTAAATATTATTATTATTATTATTATTATTATTATTAATAAAAAACAATAAAGAAAAAAAAAACAAAATTTCTCTCTCTCCCCCTCTCTCCCTCACGCGTGTGACAGCCCCCCCCCTCCATTTTTCTTTCTTTTCTTCTTCTTCTTCTTCCTTCTCCAGCCCTAGCCGCCGCCAACCACCTCCACTTCTCCCTTTGGCCGCTCCGCTCGATCTACAGCAAACGGACGCTGTAACGCCTAAAAAAAAAAAAAAAAAAAAAAAGGGCAGCCCCCCCCTCCATTTTTTTTTCTTTTCTCTTCTTCCTCTCCCACTGCCCTAGCCGCCGACCACCACAGCCGCCCTGCCCAGCCACACTACCGTCCAGCCCAGCCGCACCGCACCCCCGTCGCACAGCCGCCGTCAGTCCGGTTCGCAAAGCCTTGCGCCGCTGCGTCCGACGCCGCCATGACCCTTCATCCGCAAGCCGAAACCCCCCTTCTCAGATCTGTTCCGTGCCGCATCACCGTCCGACGAACCCAGCCGCAAGCCGTCTGCCTCCGTCCGCAACGCCGATCGTCTCTGTCTCCTTCCAGCCACGCGCAGCAGTCCGCCCGCCGTCTCTGGTATCGTCCGCAAGGCCGCCGGCGTGCACATCTTGCGAAGCCGGACACGGATCCGAGTCGATCTGCCTCCATTCGGTAAGAGGCCAGCCACCGTGCGTCTCCTTCCAGCCGCGGATTAGAAGCCGACCCATACCCAAATTGATTTGCACAATGTTGCTTGCCCAAATCTTGTGTGCCGCGGCCGCTATGTCGTTGTAAATTTGTTGGGTAAGGATGAAATTGATGGATTTAAGAGGTTACATTGAGACTTCGATTAGTTGATGTTGTTTAAATTGGTTGTTTGGATGTTTGTTCTTGAAGGCGATATTGGAGATTTGAAGAATTTGGACTTTGAATTTTGCCATAAGCTTCGCAGGAGTTCGTTTCTCCACTTCTTGGGTGAGTTGTGAGATTTACGCATGGGTGATTTGAATGGATGAAATTAATTAGAAGGATATTGATTTTTATATTTGGTTATGTTTAGGAATCTAATTATTGGAACTTATTCGATTGAAGAACTTGCATAAACTTGAGGTAAGGGAATTTCTACTGGACTCAATAAATATTATTTGGATGTATTGGCTGCATAAATCGTACCGTTGTATTGAGTAGGGATAACAATTATGATGTGTATGTTTGAATGTGGACTTGTGGTTGAATGCATGCTAAGACTGTCTGGTTATGTATATGTACAAATATAAGGATGTGGACATGTCGGAATCTCGTAGACTTTACTTAGATAAAGTGTGGCTGAAATGGATAAATTGTTGCGTAAACCAAATGAAGGATATACAACTATGGTAGTGTTGTTATGAATGGAAGGGATATCATGGTTGCGCCGTTGTAGACTAAGGTGAATGTTATGGTTATTTATGTTGATGACTGATGTTTGGATATGTTGATGACTGACGTATGGATATGTTGATGACTGAGGTATGGATATGTTTTGATTGTTTCTGGGTGAAATTAGGATGATATGGTTGTTGAGGTTAAATTGGAAGCTTAGGGGATAAGGAAATTTGATTGTATTGAGAATGATTTTTAAGATGTTTAGAATGGACTGAGGGGATAAATTATTAGTTTCCTAGTGGATAGTTACCCTGCGGGTGTCCTTCAGGATCATCCCCTTTATGTGCATCCTTCGGGAGCACTAGCCTGATATGTGCATCCTTCGGGAGCACTAGACTGATATGTGCATCCTTCGGGAGCACTAGACTGATATGTGCATCCTTCGGGAGCACTAGACTGTGACTGTGCAGGGTACACCATAGAATGCTAATAATTTATTGTTCCCCTAACGGGACCAGTAGCGGGTCTCTTACTGAGTATATTAATACTCACCCTTTTTATGTTTAACTTTTCAGACAAAGGTAACATGAGGGGCAGACCGACGAGGGACAAGAAGGACTCGTGAATTTTGTCATAGGGGTCTGTCTTTAAACTGCTTCCGCTGACGGTTTGAAAAATATTTTGATTTAACTAAGTCTACAATAGTTAAATTTTTTTGTAAACAGCACATTGTAAATTTTGTATTTTGGAAATAGGGCCCGATTAAATTTTCCTTCGTTTTCTTATGGTTTCAACTGAATATTCTTATGTCTTTTGTCAACAAACGGTTTTGGTTCAAATTGACGACTTAGACGGTCAGTCCAAAAAGTCCGGGTAGTCACAGACGCAAGCCCAGCCGCCGCGATCTTGTTCCCGGTTTTGAAGCCAACGCGCCCCTCCCCATTTCCGACGAAGCCCGAGCCGCATCGCCACATCTCCGCCGTTCGTTCCAGCCGCACGCCGAGGCCCAGTTTTTCGTCGTGCTGAGGTTGGAACCGAACAGCGCAGTCTTTCGAGTTCACGAAGTCTCACCGCGCGCAGTCCGTCCCAGCTCGCGAAACCCAGCCGCGTCAAGATTCATCCGCGCCCGACCGTCTGACGAAGCCCAGTCCAGCAGCATGCCGTCTGCCTCCATCCTCTGTTCCGACCGTTCGAAGAAACCCGCCGCGCGCCTTTCTCCTTCCAGCTGTGTTTCCTCTCCTTCCAGCCGCGGGCCTTCCTCGGTTCCGACCGTCCGACGAACCCAGCCCGCGTCTCCCCATCTTCCAGCCGCGGATTGGAAGCCGACCGCCGACCGACCCACACGTAAGGTTCCGCGAACTGACAGCCGTGCACCGTGGACTGCCGTTGCCTCTGTTTTACTGTAAATTGTCGAAGTGGTTTGTTTGTAACAAATTAAAATTGTGAATTGTAGTTGTTTCAAAACAAATTCAAGTTATTGGTTGGATTAATTGTTGCCCGTTGTTCAATCTTAAGTTGAAGGTAACGCCTAATTTCCTTGGGCTCACAACAAATATTGGATTTAATTGGAGCTTGGTTCGTGAATTTGGGTAAGTTGTGAATTTGGGTTGATTTTAAGTGAATGATGTTGTTGGCGAAAATGTTGAGTACTTATCTTGATGGTTAGGTTTGTTGTTCGTGGACCTTAGTGCGGATAAGGAGATTACCCAACGCCAAAGTAAAGGGATTTTCTACTGGACTCAATAACAAGAATTAAGATGTATTGACTATATGGACTGAATGTTATATATGGACTGAGTAGGGATGACGTTTATGATGTTTGTTTGGGTGTGGACTGAAAGTTTAACGTATATTATGCTTGACTGAATGAAACTTATATATGTATGTATGGATTGACGTGGACTTGTTATCTAGCATATGTTGTGACTGCTGGGTTATTTATGTTGATGACTGATGTAGTGATATGTTTGACTGTCCTTGGGTGAAATTTGGATAATATGGTTGTTCGAGGTTAAATGGGGAGCTTATGTGATAAGGGAATTTGACTGTATTGAGCATGACTGTTAAGATGTTTAGAAGGGACTGAGGGGATAAATTATTAGTTTCCTAGTGGATAGTTACCCTGCGGGTGTCCTTCGGGATCATCCCCTTTATGTGCATCCTTCGGGAGCACTAGACTGATATGTGCATCCTTCGGG
>JACWES010000160.1:0-18244 GCA_025688845.1 Cucumis hystrix
ATGGATTGAATTGTAAGGATTTGAATTATGAGATATGTGGAATTTAATTTAAAGGGTGAGTTCAAACTTCAAAGATTGTTAACACAACTCCCTAGACTAACATTCACTCGTTGGAGAATGTGATTGAATCGGTGAAAAGTCTCTCACAAAACCAAGACATAAAAAATATGAAGAAAAATAAAATACTATTCTTTTTCAAACCATGAGTTTTTTTGTAAGGAAAAAAAAAAAGAAATGGTTTAAGTTTTTTTTTTAATATAAAAAATTGGCAAAATATTTACATTGTTAGAACAATTTTGAAAAGCATAAAAAGCTCATAGTCCACAATGAAAAATACCAAAAATGCATAGTCAACACGCGCACGTGTAATTCTTCTTCTAACGATCATGATACGCGTTCGTGTAGAAATGATACACAATTGTGTAGTAGTATCAACACGATCGTGTAGTTCTTTCTAACGATGGGAAAAAATGCTTCAAATCTAAACGATCGTGTTGACCACACTAAACAATCGGGTTGACTATGGTACACGATCGTTTAGATCATATCCATACGATCGTGAGTTCTTTCTAACGATGGAAAAATGCTTCAAATCTAAATGATCTGTTGACCATGCTAAACAGTCGTGTTGACTAAGTAAGCAATCGTTTAGATCATATCCACACAATCGTGAATTTCTTTTTTAATGATGGGAAAATGGCTTCAAATCTAAATGATTGTGTTGACCATGGTAAACGATCGTGTTGACTAGGTAAGTGATCGTTTAGATCATATCCACACGATCATGCAGTTCTTTTTTAACAATGAGAAAAGGACTTTAAATCTAAACTGTTGACTAGGTAAGCGATCGTCCATATTATATCAAAGTAATATTTAAACTATCATGATATTCTGGAAGAGAAGCTAGAAGAAAAAAAGAGAAGATGAAGAAAGAAAGGGAAGGTGAAGAAAGAAAAAAAAAAGAATGAAAATAGAAGAAAGAAAATCTGGAAGACGAATTGAAGAAATCTGAAAGAGAAGATAAATAAATCGCAAAGAAGAAGAGAAGTGACAAATATGTAGAAGAAAAACAGTTTTGAATATTTAAGTCAACGCTTTTGCTCTCTGCAAAAATAGTTTCTCTCTAAACCTTTTTTTTCATCCCAATTGGTTCCCATCCTAGAGCATAGGAAGGTTTCCGACGGGTGGTGTCCCACTTTTGAGTTTTTGTTGATTCAGAAGCGTCAACCTTAGTAACAATTCTCTCCCTTTGGCTATTTTTAAGGCAAAACAAAACGCATCATTGAGAACCCAGATTAACACAAACTATACAACAACCCAATGAACTTTGACAACTTTGACCATGGCAACAATCCAAACAAACAACAGCAAACCGATAGCCATTCTGCCCCTTTGGTTTGTCTTACAAAATAGCCAAAATCAACAACTAGTAGCATCTTAACCACTCCAAAAATAGATGGCTTATTAACAAAATCAAAATATGCCAAAGAGTCAATAAAAGCAACCTTAACAACAATGTCATGACACATAACATGAAGCTCAACAAATATCTTGTTTTCAAAAGAAGGCTTGACCAATTTCGGTTTTCATAGATAAGAAGACTTTAGTTGCTATAAGATATTTTTGCATTTTTTAGAATCGGGCACAAACTTATAGTGTTCAGGGATGCTACATCCAAATTTAAAGACATTAGGAGTCCACAAGTAACAATTGTCATAAAAACGTGTATCTATCATGATGAGAGTCTCATCCCTATCAGTCACAGACATCTGCCTGTTAAGAATTTAACATCGAAACCTTCATCACATAGTTGACTGATGCAAATCATTGCTGATAATCCATTTACAAGTCTAACATTTTTTAGAATTGGTAATCCTGGTTTACTCATGTTTCCTTTTCCAATAACTTTGTCCTTCACACCATCACCAAACATTAACGAGCCAAAACGACATTCCTTGAATTCAGAGAAGAAGTTAGCATTACCTGTCATGTGCCGGCTACACCCACTGTCGAAGTACCAATCAGTAACTCTTGAGGTTTGAATAAACGTAAGTGCAACATTGCACCTATTTGCATCGTTGCTTTTCTTAGGTCTCCAAACAGTCTTGGGAGTTTTCCAAGACTTATTTTTGCGGACAACTTTTCTATTTGAGGGAAAACCATGTAGACGGTAACAAAATGATAGTATGTGACCATGTCTGTCACAGAATTGATAATATGATTTTCTCTTTCAACAGGTAATGGGTTCGTACTTTGATCAATTTTACTGGATGCTTTTACAAATATTGTTGTGGAAGTACCAGCGGAGCTACTAGCAGAGTAACTCAGACCCATTTTATTTGGTCTCGATTTTTCGTCGTCTGATATATTTTCAAGACTTTGAGTACCTGATGTGAGCATCTTGACATTCTTGAACAAGGAATCATACTCATGGCGAGCCTCGTGTAATTCTAACTTTAGCGTTGCAATGGATGATAAATAACGATGATTTTCTTCTACCAGTATTTGAATTCTTTCTTGCTGTTGTTTCAACAAAATTTGATCTTCCTCCCATTTTCTGAAGAGATCGTCGCCATATGAATAACACAAGATGATGATCCTCGATGCTCAGCATATGCACTAGATTTCGCCTGCCCATTGGAACAACCATCTTCAGTAGATATTACAGTAACAATACTGCCCCAAATTCCTTGAACTCACTACCACAGAGAATACTTCGCGTTCATGACACCTTACGCTTCGAGTTGTGAAACCACCATCCTTGATCAACGCCATTGAAAGTCAATGAACCAGCGTCAACCCGCTCTGAAACCAATGGAGAAAACAAACACTTAGTTATTGTAGTACTGTTGTTGTACCGTGAGTTAATAACAGAAAGAACAACTAGGGAAGCACAAAAAAGTACGGGAAACACATCAAACTTTGATAACCCAGTTCGATGACACAACATCTACAGATGGGAGGTCTTAGATCCATGATAAAAGATAGTATTGCTCGTGTAGTAATTGATAGTTACAATGTTATGACTGAGGGTACAACAACAGAAACCAACGTACTGACCATGAACTGACTCAACAATCAGAACTAAATTGTACAATAACAATTATCATAACATTAATAAGATTACTCCCCCTTAATCAATGACCACTTGCAATCCTAGCTTCAAGCATCCTTGAATAGCTAATCGATCTCTTATGTTCAAAATGTCGTATCGTCACACATTAGTTCTCGAGAGTGCATCCTGAATGTTTACCAATCATCATAATATATTTTCGAACAATGCAGAATCACACAAGAACTCTCATGTTTTCTGTCAATGACATTGCAACCATATATAATATCTGAACAAAGTGAACCTTAAAATGATAATTCAAACCTCCCCAATATAGAGGGATATCATAATAAACAATCATAACAACCAAATCTCAACCAAATTAAATTAATTAAAACAACATAAAGGATGTTGGGACCAACTTTTTAGGGTTTCGGACAAAGCATAGTGTTGGGCTGATTCACCTGGCTTGACCTCGGGCTAAGCCAAGGTCGAGAAGCTGGAAATGAGGTCCAACCATTCCTTCCTCTTTCCCTGTACCTCCTCTTGGACCTTTATGTGTTGTTTAGACTTTAACTATCCTTCTTGAACTGATTTAATGTTAACCAAGCTCCTTGGCACAATTTTACTTCTTGGTCCAAAATTATCCAGATAAAGAGAATATGTTATTGTTGAGTAGCATACCAAATTCCCAAATTATAGATTAGCATATCAAAAGAAGCCTATACATCATGCTAAAAAGAAAGAGAAAACTAAAATTTATTGGAGCATACGTTCAATAAATTACCTTTCTAAATGGGCAAAAGAAAGTCTTTAATTATAGTAAAAGCAGACGAATGTTCGGTCATCATCAGCTAAAATGTCTTTTGCTCATTACTATAAGCTGTATTAGAGAAGAGAGACACAAGTTCTCAAACTTGCAATGCAAGTAAGTCTCTTCTCTAGGATCTTCATCTACCAATATGTTATTGCTGAAAATAAACTTTGAATTTAGGTTGAGTTGAGTTAGACGAGAATCTTTTCCCTCTAAACTTGAACTTTTATTTGTCGAGTGACAGCTACATTCTAATGGCATAACAATCACGTTTCTTGAAATTTTGCAACTACATGATGCCAGGTTGTGGGACTCGAGCAGTTTGTCGTATTTTTCTCGTCTTCCTATTTCATCATATGATTGACAGCCTTTTTCATCAACAAATAATTTTCTCACGCCTGTTAAAAGATTCACAGTCATTGACATAACCGTCTCATGTATACTTTCTGTTGACCAATCAAATCTCTTTGATCCAAATTCATGCCTAACAATTTCCTTTGCCACAATATGAAGAATGTTGAGACAATCCCGACAACAATTGATGGAGCACGTACTAGTTGTAGGGAGACTGGAGGTATCAATTTTTGCAAAAGTGCCATGTTTTGGCATTCCCATCTTAAGAGAATCCTGCTCCAACTTCCTGCACAAAAAAGAAAGGATTCTTAGATGTATGAAGTTTTTGATGTAAATGAATTTATTAAGTGGAGAGAATGGTACCTTTGTAGTTCGTAAGCCCAACAATAAACATGATCTTCTAACGATGCAACTTGCGATATAAGTCCTGAGTATTGCCTGTCTTTCCCTTTTGCTACTTTTGCATTGACCTTTTCAACTAAGGCAGTGAGAACAGTTCGAAAATCGAAGCACACTTGTTCTAGTGATGTATAAACATCTCTAATTGCAGACAAACCAATTGCAACTAAGCCTCTTACCATCCCAAAATTTTCTTCCGTCTGAATATGAATATCATCATTCAAAGGGGTAGTTGGATGGAGAACACAAGGGTTGAATTTCCAATCTTGCCATTGAGATTTACTTAAGTTAGCTGAAGGGCCTTCTTTCAAGTTTGATGTCACCCAACAGAGGTCAGAATATTGAGGATTTTGTAGAATTTGATATCCAACGTTAGTTATTTCTGAATTCAAATTCGTATGTTTATGTTTTGGAGCTTGGTCTTCACTGAAATCAGAGGGTGGGTTGTTGCTGTTGCAAACATTTGTATCCCTAACATGATTATTTTGGTGAATCAATAGAACAAGTAACTTCAGCAGGTCGTTGGATAGTTTAGCTGCAGATTGATGGATGACGAGATTGTGGTCGGAAGTCCCATCATCATCTATCTGAATGGAGAATCGAGGTATTTTGTGTGCTTGAGCTCCCGACATTTTACAATTCGATACATCATTTTGAAAGAAATGTCTTATTTCTCGAGGAAGTTGTAAGAATGGAATTTCAGATGTAGCCTACAAAAAGAAACACAATAGCGTATTAGCTTATTTATTTGGTATGATTAGCAAAAAGAATGAAGAAAGGGACTAGTTTAATACCATAAATATGAAGGGTGTAGAATCTGAGAAAGATTCGACTTGGTCAACAAATACAGACCAAGCAGATGATGCTCTTTGGATTATAGCCTTTCTAATACATTGTTCTTCTGATGAATAATAATGTGTATCATGCTCCAAAGTTTGACCATCATTTACTGACTCAATACCCCATAGATCCACTCTTGGCATGAATATTAAACACGATTCTCTACTTAAACAATTAGCTGTCATATAAGTAGTAATTAAACGAACAACAAATTAACATTAGAAATCAATCAATTTAATATAATGATATATAATATATGAATACAGAAAGGTGTTACCGAATGTGTATGCTATTCCTTGTCCCAAAGTAGCATATCCTTGTGAAATTGTAGCCATATCAACTTTTCTTATCACAACATGTTCAACAAAGCAGTTAAGAATGCATGAAGCAAGATGTCTCTGTCCAGATCTTGGATTCCCTGCAATCATAATGCGAAACCCGAAACTATTTCCCAAGTCAAATGATGTCTGGTTTGAGTTTTCATGATCTGTAGTACTAGTGTCTTCTTCTGAGATAAATTTTCCTGAATCCACAGAGAAAGAAGGTTCAAGTATATTTACTCTAGAACCTTGCCATTTTCTCTCAATTTCATTTGCAATTTCACTGTCTTGAATAAAATCGTCAAGATGGAACCACCACTTAGTACTAACCATTTTCTTTCTTTCCAAGGATGAAACTATCACCCTTTTAATTATGGTTGCGGCTTTGAGAAGAGTCTTCGGCAAGCATATGGATTCTTCCATATAAAGTAAAACAAGTAGGATCGATAGTGGTCGAATGAGACACGGGATAAGGTGAAAAGGAAGAGGTGAAGATGCTGTTTCATTCGATGCTGCCAATGCTTCTCTACGAGAGCATGGAGGTGGACAAGTTGATAGAGCTTCCAACCAATCTTTGTCCTCTACTACAACAACAGGAAGATGAGGATCACAAGTAGCAGACAATACTGGTTTTAATGGAAAAGTTTTTTTCAAGGCATTGATGGCTGTTTGAGTACATAGAGCCTGAAGGTCAGCACCAGCAAATCCTGAAGTATTTTTAGCTATCCAATGGAGCAAAGGTTGATTCGAGTCAAGTGTTTTTGGCCACTTTTGAGTGTAAAGTGAGAGAATGGAAATCCTATCCTCAAGTGATGGGAGAGGAAAATAGATTTCTCGATCGAATCTTCCTGGCCTTCTTAAAGCTGGATCGATCGCATTCGGGCGATTTGTAGCACCTATAACAACAACAGAACCACGAGATTTCAAACCATCTAATAAAGCAAGTAATGTTGAAACAACAGAATTATGAGTGTGATCTTGTTGGCTTGTTCTACAAGGTGCCAAACCATCCATTTCATCAAAGAATATGATTGAAGGTTGACATTCCTGTGCAACTTGAAATAACTTCTTTAGATGTTTCTCAGAGTCACCAACATACTTTCCTAAGCAGTCGGCTCCTTTGCGGGAAAAATAAGCAACTCTTCTGTTGGCACGAGCACACGAAGCAACCAAGGCTCGCACGACATGTGTTTTACCTGTGCCAGGATATCCATGAAGGAGAACACCTCTTGGTGGGGTTATAGCAAGTCCCTGGAAAAACTCAGGGTACAACAAAGGTAACACTACAGCTTCCTTCATGCATTGAATGACATTTTGAAGGCCAGCAACAGATTCCCAACCACCCATAACTAACTCTTCTTTTTTACTATTATTACTATTACTATGTGTGGCAGTGCCACCAATAAATATGGGCTGAATATCCTCTTGATCATCTTCATGATTACTATCTTCATCCTTATCAATACATTTGTGATCTTCCTTTGAGTACTGTTTTCCCATTTTGAACTCTGTTTTTTCTGGTGAATTCAAACGAGTTTCAAGTTGGAAGATATGGCGATGATCAGTGCAAGCCATGAGAAACTGTTTGTGATCAAATTTACAACCATTGAAACGTGCACAAGCCTGAAAAAAAAAAAGAGAAGATTTTATTAATGTTATTGAAGTGATTAAAGAGATAGATAATACTCAATAGTTCAGTTAATACAAACCAAATGGTATGTTTTTTGACATTGTTCAACTCGACATCCAAGGGTTGCACCACGTCTCTTACAATGGGTGCACTTTAAGAATTTTCCCCTTTCTAGAGCAGCCTGGACATTTTTTAAGGATCCGGATTCAGTGAAATGAACCTCAGGACTCCAAATAACACATTGATAATGAAGCCATATTCTTGGAATGGCATTATGATCATTAATAGGACCAACAAGATGACCAAGCCATCCATCTTCATCACCAAATTCATCATCATCATTATTATTTTCCATTAGAATCGGAGGTTTTCCATCACTTCCTCCTCCACAAAGTTCACAATGTCTCCACTCATCATCTAATTTCTTCTTGTTTTCATCTTCCATTCCTTTTCTGCGTTTCACACTTAATTTCTCTCCCTCACTATCATCGCTTACTCCTTCCTTTCTATGCTTCCGCTTCATCATTCTTCTACAACCTGCAAAATCAACTACATTTTTTTAATCATAGCCACAAATTCATACATATTTATATTTCTTATTTTTTATTATGAAAACGCACCAATCACTCCATAACAATAATCAAATACTTTAATTTCACATCCTAACCTCCATTTTATAATTATTGGCCTTTTGAAATATCCAACTTATTTTCTTTCAATTTCTTACCAGAGTTTTATTTTTATTTATTTATTTTTTTTATAAAAAAGTAAAAACAAAAATTACTTTTTATAATTTTCAAAACCTTGCTTGATTTTTAAAAATTATAGACAACAAATCAATAAATCTAGAGTTGAAACTTAAGCAAATCCATAAAAAGTATAAATGCTTTTATGTAAATTAGAATATTGCAAAGCATAACTTCACCACAACTGTTCCCAAAAAAAAAAAAACTTTGCAAGAAAAGAAAAGTCGTAAGCAAATGTGCAAAACACCTCCTCGATCGATTTAAGGGGTAATTTCCATAATATATTTCTAATTTCTAAGATAAAATTTAGTGAAAATTGTAACAATTTTTAAATTTCTCTTTTTTGTTCCTATTTTTGATGGAGTGTTTTTTTCTTAAACAAATAAAAGTGTAATCAATATATGAACAACATTGCAACTATCCCTAATCTACAGACTGATGATGCAGAATCAAAACAAGAGATGGAATTGAATGATTGACATGAAACTCATTGCGTGAATTTAGAATTTAAAATGTAAAAAAAAAAAGAATATTTAGAAGTTAGAGAAGAGAAATAGGAGATTTGTTACCTATATATGTGTGTATATATTAAAATTAGAACTGCGGTGTGTGGTGCAACACAGCAGTACACAAAGAATAATAAAAAAACGTGAAGCCGAAGGGAACAGAGTATTGTCCTTTTGCCTTTTTGTTTTAAGGTTGAGAAGACACAATACCCTTACTCTAACAATTAATTTAAAAATAATTGCATTCATATGGAAACTTTCTTTTTTTGAATAATTTTTTAAGAACCACCGTATATATACACTTTCCTTTTTCAAAAATCTCATATAATTTCCATTTCCATTACTTATTATTCAGAATCAGATTATGTAATACTAAAACTATTCTCAATATATTCCTGAAAAAATACGCTCTTCTCCCTTTTCTTGGTTATTATCTATACAAAAAATCACCTGCCGGTGCCACTCTGCAGGATCTTCAAAGGACTCAAAGAAATCTTGCACCACTTCATCTTCGGTGACCATATTTCAAATCCATTTTCTCTTTTGCCTATAGAAAGAACCTCCCCACATTTTCTGACGTGTTTCTTCTTTATGCAATAATATTACTACCAATAAAAAAAGAAGTTTTCATTGCTTGTTTTATCATCTCTAAATAGGACAATAAGACAATAAGAATTTGTTGTTTAGTAGCTTAATATGTGTGATTCATATTTGCATGATAAAACAAATGTTTTATTCCATCATTAGTTAAATTATAATAAATGAGATGCCCCAAAATGAAAAAATAGAAGGAAAATGTTTTAAAACTCGGGACAAAGTTGCCCCGAGATACCTCAGAATGAAAACATAAGGATTTATATTTTAAAAACTCAGGGTAAAGTTGCCCCAAGCTGCTCCGAGATGGAAAACACTTATTTAGATTTTGAAACTCGAGGCAAATTTGTCCCGAGTTTTAAAACATTTTCCTTCTGTTTTAAAATATATGCATCAAATTTCTACCTCTCTTAAGTTGTCTGAAGTGCTTTTGTGTATGTTTATTTAGTTTTTAGCTACTGTTTTTTAATATCGCTAATAAGTCATACAGTTGGTTTGTGTGATAAGTCAATTTCTAATTTCAAATCAATTTCTGCATAAACTAAAAAGTTTAAGGTGGTTTAAGGATGTCACATGGATTTTAGTTACGATGGTGTATGGGACGAGGGACGAAGAAAATATGAAAGGGGCATGTTAAAAGGCATTGTTGTTAATAAATAAATAATACACAAAAATTTACTTGGTGAATTATATGACCTTACAAAAGTTGACCATAACATAAAGATAAGATGCATCTATGAGATAAAAGTGAAAAATGAAGCTCCTCCATTTGAGTTAATCAATGACCATGATTTGAAGTTTTATATTCTTAGTGAAAATCCATCGAGGGCCCTCTACATGTCTCATTTTAGCCTAGAAGCAATCAAAGTAAGAAAGGGTTAAACATGTGTTACAATTCAGTATCTGGGAGCAACCAAGTTCATAACTTAAACCCTCACCCTCTAATTGCAATGGATACATTAGATGAGAATGAAGTTCATGTTGGTGAAGTTTAGGTTGGCTTGTGTGATAACATGATAGGGACCACTTCGGCTATGTGATGTGGGAATCATATGAGTCATATGATTCAAAAGATGATACTTTTACATGGGAGCCAGTTGAGATGAAGAAAGAATCGTTTGACATCCCACAACAAAAAGATGCTCCTATAAAAAATTGCAAAGGAAAAGCTAAAATTCACTACGGCTCTACTGGCTGAAAGTTGAAGGCAAAAAATAAATAATAAAAAAGTGATTGGTTCAAAGACAACTCTACAAGTGAGGAGTTGGATGTAGGACATATATTTTTTTGCAAGAGAGATGTAAATGAGATTAAGTGTCTTGGCAATGAATTTTTTTTTTTCAATTTGTAGTAAAAAAGTCTACAAAAGAGGTTCTTTTTGTTAGATGCATTGACAACAAGTGTGGTTGGAGATTGCGAGCAGCGAGATTGAAGAATTCATATATATTCAAGATTAAAAAGTAGGGGTGTAAAAAAAACCTGATAATTCGACCAACCAGGACTACCCAATCCAAAGAGTAAGGGTTGGGTTGGGTTAGAGAATTGAAAAAAAGATGGGCCTAGTTACCTGGTTTGGGAATTAAGGGCTGAGATGACCCAACCCAACCCCATTAGGAATGTATATATAAACCCTAAATAACACCCGTAATTTTCATTTGTGTTTTGTCCCACCCTAACACAGACCTCACGACTCGCGCACTCATCCCCAAGAGTTAGGCTTATATGAAAAGTGGCCTATACTGGACACTAAGAGTTAGGCCTTTAGCAAAGTAACGTGAGAAGAAGTGGTTACACCTAGGAAGGAGGCGAGAAAGTGTCTTGTCAAGATGAGTTGACCACTCCCTGGAGGAAGAAAATATTTGTGGCTTCTTGAGGAGATAAAAAAGGTCAAGTTATTTAAGGAAGTTTGGCTTTCCAAGAAGATGAGGCGTGCGTCTCAATGAGAAGTCAAATCGTTGATGATGGTCATTGTGGGATTAACTGCATGAAGCGGAAAAATGGCAAGAAGACAAGTGAAAAGCATGGAAGTGACCTTTGGACGAGAAGGTCACTATAAATAGAGCTGAAAATCAAAGGAAAAAGGAAAAAATAGAAAAAAGAGTAAGGAGTGAGATTTTCTAAGAAAAGGATTAGAGGAGGTCCAGAGGGTGGAACAACAAAATGAGAGAGCCGTTGGGGAGGAGAAGCGTTCCAGAAACAAAGACGAAAGGTATTGGGATTGAGTCTATATATGTTGTTAGACGTCAAAGCCATGCGAACTGAAGTCGTAAGGTTATATAACCAAGCTAAGAAATGAAAACAAAGTGTCTCTGTAGTCTTACATTGGGTGTTGGCCATGGAAGTTTCTATTATGCATGAGGGACCAATTGGTAAGAAAATCGTCCCTTAGTGCAAGTGGCCCGACTCAGAAGACAAGTGATTACAATACCCAAGATGTTGAAGTACTTATCTGGTGAGCTAGAGAGCCAAAAAGCTGAGTCAGGAGGAGAGTGGCCCTAATGCTAAGTGCTAAGAGAGGTGGTTGGGCAACCTAAGTGGAGGAGGAAGTGCCACCTTTACACCTCTAGGTACCTCTATTAGTGGTGAAAAGAAAGAAAGAAGTTTTGTATTCTTTTCGCTATGTTATCTGTGTCTATTGCGTAATTAATTACAAGGTTAAAGGAGAACGCAATATGAAGGACGCGTTAGTTAAGGGTAAGTTATCCAGTGTCCTTTCGAAAAGAAAATGGCGTTTAAGCTGTGGGTAAAAAGAGTTAAGTTATTTCACTTACTAGGCGTTTAACGCGTTACCCCGCAAGGAGTACGTGATAAAGGTGTAACACCCCAAAATTTTTAAGATATTTTTGTTATCATTTTATTAATTTTGGGTGTTATTTTGTGAAATGGTTTTGATTTGTGGAGAATAAGTGTTTTGGAAAGATGTGGGGTTAATGGTTGAAAAAAATTGGAAATTCTATTATTATTATTAGTATAATTATTAAGGAGAAATATAAAAGAGGTGAGATAAGGGTTATTAATAAAGAGAGAGGAAAATTAAATAGGAATAGGAAGAGATGAAGGAAAAGAGGAGTTATTTGGGGCGAAATTAAATAATAATAATGGCATTATTGTTATTTTTATTATTAGAATTTAATAGATTTAAATACTCACTCGGGATGTGTGCCAAGTTACTATTCATCACCTTCTTCCTTCATCCAAGAACCCTAACTCTAGTCGCCGTGCCTCACCTCCGGCCGCCGCGAATCCCACGACCGACGCAGCCGCTGCACGACGACCATCGCAAGACGAAGCCTTCAGCCGCCGCAGTCAAAGCCGAATGCATTCCTTCTCCTTTGCGCGTCTCCTCATCGTCGAAGTCAGCCGTTCCATGTAAGCCGTACGCTAGCCACGCTCCAGCCGCACGGGTCCATGCTGTGTTACCTCTCCAGCCGCACGCGTCCATGCCATGTTACCTCTCCAGCCTCACGCGTCTAGCCGCCCGGGTCCAGCCGTTAGCGTCCGCCTTCACCAAGCCGCGTGAGCTGCCGTTGAGGTCCGTCCGCGTTTTCCCTGCACCGAGCCACGTGGGCCGTGTTCGTCAGTCCGAGCCGTTCCTTGTTTTGGAGTCATTTTGGTGAGTTTTGGCTATTATTGATTGTGATGGTACTCCCATTAATTGCCTATTTTGTCCCAAATGAATAAAGTTATGGATTTAAGTGGATCTATGTTTTTCTTGAAGCAACGAATATAATTGGAGGAACTGAGACTGTGAATTGTTCCACTTAGGGTTGTGTTGGATTCAACCCTAATCTTGGGGTAAGCTCGGATAAGTTTGGTTGCTTAATTAAACAGTAGGGTGATGGTTGACAAGATTATTAATGTTAATTTTGTTTATGTTTAGGACTGAGTATTGTGAGAAATTGACTGTCAACCTGTGAATTTTTAGCAGATCTCCTGGTAAGAGATTTTTCCCCTTTTGTTTGAGATGCAGTACTATTGGTGCATGATGTGATTATATGTTTTTCTGAGATTATGTGTGTTGAGCTGAGATGTTGATTTTATGATGAGCATGTATAGCCTATAGTGTTCTGTTGGTCTGCCGGTTAGAGTCGTACCACGAGGGGTCCATCAAGGTCCTCCCCTATACATGTTTGAGTATTATTGAGACGTGATTCGACGGGATCACTTACAGCCCAGTTTAGGGTGATTCCTTCGGGTTCACCGAGAGCCCAGTTCAGTCCCGGTGGGACTACTGGATAGTGTGCGTTCGGGAGCATCATAGAGCGTGGTACTTTATTACAGGACTCTAACAAAGAGACTAACAACACATAGGGAGACTAAGTATGAGTCTCTTACTGAGTATAATTTTATACTCATTCTTTTAAATGTTTAATTTTCAGGTAAGGGTAAAGGCAAGGGCAAGCTGACGAATGACAAGAAATGACCGTGGTTCGCCATAGGGAATAGCTTAGCTTTTCCAAATTTATGTTTCAGTAATTATATTTTTTTTGGATTTCAGAACTTTGGTATATTTATTTTAATGTATTTCTTTCATTTTATGGGCCCAAATTAATATTTTGTTTTACCACTTTAGTTACTTATTTATTTTCTTATTATTTAAATTTTTCTCAACTTATAAATTAATTTTCCTTTTTTTAAAAAAAAACTATACTTATTTAAATAGTAACGACCTCAACCTTCTAGTAAAGTTGGGTCATTACAAAAGGTCTAGGCGACACGTCTCCACTTGGTTGGGAGGAGCGACTTTGGGACGGGGTGTGACAACTAATTTGGTTTAAGAAGGTGCTAGTTTTCTAAGGATCTTCTAAATGTTGAGCTACTCTGGGAAACTCAAGGCGAGAAGAAGAAGCTAAAATTAGACATTTTTTTTTTCTTTTTTGTAAAGGTATTGTAATAAATGCAGGGGTGGGGAGTTGAACCTGGAACCTCTTGTCCACAGGTACATACAGGTGCCAGTTGAGCTAAGCTCATGTTGGCAAATTAGGCGTACATTACTATATGAAATTTTTGTTGATGTTGTTATTAAAAAGAAATTTTCTAATTTGATGTTCCTTGATTGATGAATGTGAAATTGTGTTCAAACCATTAGTCTTATCCCCATCAATGAGCTAACTCTTATGTGGTGTCCACATAATGGGTAAAGGCGTTGGAGTCAAACGACCTAAAGCAACAGGAAATGAAACCAAGGTAATTTCTAAGAGATGCTGGTGAAAGGAAT
Source organism: Cucumis hystrix (assembly GCA_025688845.1). Taxonomy (NCBI): domain Eukaryota; kingdom Viridiplantae; phylum Streptophyta; class Magnoliopsida; order Cucurbitales; family Cucurbitaceae; genus Cucumis; species Cucumis hystrix. The sequence continues at coordinate 14,474 of JACWES010000160.1, forward strand.
CTCAGGTTTGCTGGTAAAGTGAATCTCGAGTCTATGCGTACTACCAAAAAAATGGAATTCTATGACAGTTGATATAATCTAAATTTATAGGAGGAAAGAAAAAATTGTCACATAATGTCAAATACGCGTTTTTGGCAGGAAAAAAATGATGTTTTTGGATTCTACCTTTTTGTGACAGTTATTTGTCGTCATAAAAGGTAAGAATATTAAATAATTTTATTTTAATAAAATTTATTAAAATAAAATATAATATATTTCTAATTTTCTCTTCCCCTTTCTCTCACTCTCCACGAAAAAGAAATCCCTAAACTTCCATTTCCTCTCCATTTGCTCATTTCGGTCGGCAGCACAAAGACCCCTCTGTTTTCTCATTGGTTGATGGAGACCCACAAAAGTTGACAGCGACCCACGTAAATTAATTTGGAACCACGTGCATCTACAGAACCTTTTACTAAGATCAATGTAGTTGTATGTAAACCTAAAGCAATAGCAAGATGAACCAACAAGCTCCGGGCCCTATTGTTAAGAATAGTGAATTACTATTCTCATTAACAACATTTAACCAACCCGACAACCATATGCTTCGACCTACATTGAACATCGGGCCGCTTGTTGAACATAAAAGTACATCGAAGCCATATGAAGTCACCATTTCCCCAGCTTGAATCTCCTTCAATCCATAAACTCTAGAAATCCCATCTTCCTACAGAAAAAACTCGACCCATCTCATCCACTTGAAAAGAAGCTTGTAACTATCTGAAGACAGGCTCGAGTGAGTTTACGAACGTGTTAAGATCAAAGTCAGATCAGCAGAAAAAACTAGAGTGGGTTGTAGAACGAGAGGGGTGAGATCTTCTTTGAAGACCGGTTTCATTTTCTTTTTTCTCAAATATTTTTATTGGTTTTCTTTTCCTTTTTCTCAATTATTTTTAAAAATCTCATTTCCTTTTTCATTTTCCTTTTTCAACAAAATATGTTGCCCATAGACACCACTTTTTAAAAATCCTAGAATTAAAAATCCAACATAGACATAATTGAAGTTTCATTAAACCAGGGCAACCGAAGTACAACACAACTAGTTAAGGTATTGTTAGAAGTTTGAATTTTCACTCACTTGTGTTATTAAACTTACAGAATAGTGTCTTTGAGGTTATGTTTATTCATTAGAGGGGGAGGTTATATGCACTTGCACATGGTCAATTGTTAATTATTGTAATCCCTCTCGAAAGGTTAACATGGATTAGGAGGAAAGCACATGTGTTTTGTACAATGAAATGATGAACTGAGTTCTATTTTGGTGTGCTTTTGTGAAAAGATTTATTTTAAACTGGGAAAATAACAGGTAACAATTATTGCTGGATTTTTAAAAGTAAGACAATTAATTATTTACTTTTCACGGTTGTACGAAATTAAAATACGTTCTCTGAAAAGCTATTTCTAAAGGCAAATGTCATTCCTTAAATCTCATTTCTAAATAGAAAAAAAAACACTTGATTTTGTTTTTAGTTTTGTTATTGTTATTGAATGGTTTTTATTTAGGATTTCCAGGAACTATTTCTATATGCTTGTTGTTCCTATTTTCTTCAATATGTTTTTTCATTTTAATAAAGTCCCATTCTTCGTTGTGTTTCTAGAGCTTTTAGTTGTTCACATTCAGTGTCTGGGGTCTTGGATTATGGTTTTAGAGCATGAAGTTTATCGAATTAACCTTTATACACACAATCTTTTGCCGGACTCTGTGCTTGAAGAATTGGATTGGTCTCTTATGGATAAACATATGTTTATTGAAGATGTGCTGCTTTGTACTTTGAATAAACATGCCAGGAATAATGCAGACTTAGACAAATGGAATATAATCAAAAGGAAATGGTATTAGAAAAGGATTGACTTTAAGAGCTAGCATAATAGTTTCGAGGTAAAAAAACAAAGTTATCAACCATTTGAGGCCACAATAGTAGATAAATCTAAAGCAACATGCAGTTGGATCAACCAATTCATTTCAACAAACATATGGCTAGCCTCTAATGATTAACACCACCTCAATACAATTCAATAACGTTCCAATCACTTGAAGAGTTTCCAATTTGTGTTATTGACCACATAAGTCCTAATTTCAAAATTCATGACAAAGAGATTAAAATAAGTTGTAAAGAGAGGAGAAAGTGAAATGACCCAAGAGAAGATGTAGAGAGAAACAAATTTGACCAGTGCAAGAGCAACTCTAATGGGCGTGAAGACCTAAACCATCTCTCCTCAAAGCTTCCTCTTCGTTCTTCAACATCTTCGAGAATTTGCAAACAAAAGGTCATTTCTCGCAAAAACAAACTTGAAGTGGCTAACAAATTCTTCATATTTCCTTTTAAAAGACATATCCATCCCAACAAATATTATCTATCTATCAACCATTGAAAATCAAATAAAAAAACATCTTCTCTCATTGGGACTTAGCAAGTTCACAAAAGGTCATTTCTCGCAAAAACAAAAGGAATTATGCATTAATATCATATATATATATATGTGCATATTAAAACTATACTTAACACTACTTTTAACTACCAGATAAGGACGTTTTTAATATTAAAACTACTTAGCACTACTTTCTCAAAAGTGCTTACGACATAGGTTTTGATCTCTTTATAATTAAAATGAAGATATGATATAACATTAACATCAGTATATATTGGCCTTATAATCATTATATACCCATTAGCACTTAGGGGGATGGGTGTAAATTAGAATAATAATAATAATAATAATAATAACAACAACAATAATAGTAATGCACAATGAAATACTCCCATCTTCGATAGAAAAGTCTGGTTTTGATAGATCTGAAATACTGTGTCTGTTGACAAATAAAGTATCAATTGGATGAAGAGTTGAATAGACTGTAGTACAATGATAATTTACTTATTTTCCAACACATGCAACATATGGATCTTTTAGTGGTAATACCTATTATTACAGAACGCTTTTAGTGGTGTTAGAAGCTATATTTGACAAGTATTTTTGAGTTTCAACATAGCTATATGAGATAAGTTTTACTGCTAAAAAATTTCTATCTTGCAAAATGGTGATTACAACATGCCACGACGGAGGTACCAATAAAAGATAAAATAGGAAATTCGACCAACCCTTTGAATTTCTTGAGCTTGTGCATTTTCTGTTCCTATGGAAAGCATCCATAGCACTTCTCTCATTTCCATAGGAGCACAACTGGAAACAGGAGCTTCATTTCCACCACCATTCAAATCCTCATCAATTGGCTCACTCCCTAATATTCCAATGGGAAGAAAATAAAGGAAAAAAAACTACAGGAAAATCATGCAGTTAGTATTCATTATGAAGTCAAGGTGGGCTTAAGACCTTTATATGGTTGCATTGATGAGTTGCTTACTCCAGAGTCATTCTACACTTGCAACTGAAAGTAATAAATTACTTAAAACAAAAGCAGACAAATAAACAAACAGATTACAGTAGAACACAAATGTTGAATTGTTATTAATACCTCAATCACACACGGTTCAGCACTAGCATTATTCTTTTGTTTCTCCTGAAATTGATCATCTAGTAGCTTCCGTAACTTGAAAAGTGTATCATCACTGAGATCATGAATATCAATCTCAAATTCATCTTCTCCGCATTCCCTTCCACTAGAGCTTTGCTCTCTCAAGATAACTGTTGGAACTCTACCCTCCAACAAGATAGTTTAAGAAATATAACTACTGTATTAATATAGAAAAAGTTACAAGATAGAAATCGAATCGCCAA
>JACWES010000160.1:18962-41961 GCA_025688845.1 Cucumis hystrix
GTGGTACTCGAGACAATGCATCTGCAGCCTTATTTTCCAAGCCGGGCTTATATACTACCTCGAAGGAATAGCCAAGCAATTTTGCAATCCACTTCTGGTATTGTGGCTGTATCACCCTTTGTTCCAGTAAAAATTTAAGGGAACGCTGGTCTGTCTTGACTATGAATTGCCTTCCGATCAAGTATGGTCGCCAATGTTGCACCGCCAATACTACTGCCATCAGCTCCCTCTCATAAACCGGTTTGGATCGGTCCCTCATTGCCAATGTGTGGCTATAGAAGGCAATAGGTCTCTTGTTCTGCATCAGCACTGCTCCTACTCCATACCCCGATGCGTCTGTTTCTACTTCAAAGGGTATATTGAAATCGGGCAAGGCTAATACTGGAAGAGTCATCATAATGTCCTATAATTTTAGGAAAGCCTGCTGCGCTTCATCGGTCCATTTAAACGATCCCACCTTCAATAACTGAGTTAAAGGTGCTGCAATGGAACCATAATGTTGTACAAACCGACGATAATACCCGGTCAACCCCAAGAATCCCCTAACTTCTCGTACATTCTTCGGAATTGGCCATTGCTTGATCGATCTTATCTTCTCTGGATCTACTTCTACTCCTTCCCCGGATAAAACATGGCCTAAGTATTCCACTTTCGTATATGCGAAACTGCACTTCTTTTTGTTAGCATATAACTTGTGAGTTCTCAACGCTTCCAATACTAACTCCACATGTTGACAATGCTCTTCTTCCCCTCTACTATAAATAAGAATATCATCAAAGAAGACAAGGACAAATTTCCTCAAGAACGATCTGAAAACATTATTCATTAAGGACTGAAAAGTTGCAGGTGCATTCGTTAGCCCGAAAGGCATTACTAGAAATTCATAATGTCCTTCATGTGTTCGAAATGCTGTTTTTTCTATATCTTGGTTACACATTCGAATTTGGTGATAACCAGCTTTAAGATCAATTTTAGAAAACAGATTTGCTCCCTTTAATTCATCAAACAATTCCTCAATGACTGGAATAGGGAACTTATCTGGAATTGTCACGTTATTGAGCGCCCGGTAGTCCACACAGAACCTCCAGCTCCCATCCTTTTTCCTCACTAATAGTACAGGACTCGAAAAGGGACTTGTACTGGGACGAATAATTCCTGATGACAGNCATGATTATTTCCTTCAACTTCTCATCTTCTCTACTTCCTCCCTAAATAGTTTTCAAAATCAATCAATGTTGGAGCCGTTAACTGATTAAGGGATACCGTAGGTGGTAACTCGAGACAATGCATCTGCACCTTATTTTCCAAGCCGGGCGTATATACTACCTCGAAGGAATAGCCAAGCAATTTTGAATCCACTTCTGGTATTGTGGCTGTATCACCCTTTGTTCCAGTTAAAAATTTAAGGGAACGCTGGTCTGTCTTGACTATGAATTGCCTTCCGATCAAGTAATGGTCGCCAATGTTGCACCGCCAAATACTACTGCCATCAGCTCCCTCTCATAAACCGGTTTGGATCGGTCCCTCATTGCCAATGTGTGGCTATAGAAGGCAATAGGTCTCTTGTTCTGCATCAGCACTGCTCCTACTCCATACCCCGATGCGTCTGTTTCTACTTCAAAGGGTATATTGAAATCGGGCAAGGCTAATACTGGAAGAGTCATCATAATGTCCTATAATTTTAGGAAAGCCTGCTGCGCTTCAATCGGTCCATTTAAACGATCCCACCTTCAATAACTGAGTTAAGGTGCTGCAATGGAACCATAATGTTTGTACAAAACCGACGATAATACCCGGTCAACCCCAAGAATCCCCTAACTTCTCGTACATTCTTCGGAATTGGCCATTGCTTGATCGATCTTATCTTCTCTGGATCTACTTCTACTCCTTCCCCGGATAAAACATGGCCTAAGTATTCCACTTTCGTATATGCGAAACTGCACTTCTTTTTGTTAGCATATAACTTGTGAGTTCTCAACGCTTCCAATACTAACTCCACATGTTGACAATGCTCTTCTTCCCCTCTACTATAAATAAGAATATCATCAAAGAAGACAAGGACAAATTTCCTCAAGAACGATCTGAAAACATTATTCATTAAGGACTGAAAAGTTGCAGGTGCATTCGTTAGCCCAAAAGGCATTACTAGAAATTCATAATGTCCTTCATGTGTTCGAAATGCTGTTTTTTCTATATCTTGGTTACACATTCGATTTTGGTGATAACCAGCTTTAAGATCAATTTTTAGAAAACAGATTTGCTCCCTTTAATTCATCAAAACAATTCCTCAATGACTGGAATAGGGAACTTATCTGGAATTGTCAACGTTATTGAGCGCCCGGTAGTCCACACAGAACCTCCAGCTCCCATCCTTTTTCCTCACTAATAGTACAGGACTCGAAAAGGGACTTGTACTGGGACGAATAATTCCTGATGACAGCATTTCATCCACCAATTTTTCCATCTCTTCCTTCTGCTGAAACGCATACCGATACGGTCTAACGTTTACTGGATCTGTTCCTCCCTTCAGGTGTATATGATGTTCGATATCCCTCCTTGGGGGTAACTCTTCCGGAAACTCGAACACATCTTGGAATCGACTTATCACAGATTGAATTCGCTCCTGTCTGATGTTTGCCACTTCTTCTTCCTGTCGATCCGTATTAATAATCTTTGCCTCCAGGGCTCTGCATTCCACCAAGTATCCTTGGTCCGAATCGGTCCAAGATTTCTTCAAACTCTTCAAACTCACTTGAGTCTTGGTTAAACTGGGATCTCCCTTAATTATCACCTTCCTGTTTTCATGACAGAAGTTCATGGTGAGATTTTTCCAATCCATTTCAGTCACTCCTAGAGAATATAGCCATTGCATCCCAAGTATTACATCTACCCCGCCTAACTCCAATGGCAAAAAATTCTCTCTTACCTCCCAACCGCCAAGGTCAACTTCCACCCTCTCACATATTCCTTTCCATGAAGAATTTGATGACTGACCTCCACGGTCTTGAGCAATAGGGCTTACAAATTCTTTATTGAATCTATTGTAACAAATAAGTGCAGAATGCCCATATTTTCCACATACCTGACAAGTTGGCTTACTGCCACGGCCCCTACCACGTCCTCGACTATTGTTGGAACCACCTCGATGCCCTTGAAAATTATTTCTATTATTTCCATGAAACTGATGATTTCCAGAACCTCTAGGTTCATTGCTGTTGCGACTTTGTGGCATATTTATGGTAGCATTTTGAACAATGTTACCAATATTCTTCTGACTATTTTGATGCTCCAGTCTCTTTTCAAAAATTAGAAGTTCAGACTGCATATCAAGCCATGATATCTTTGGCTTACCTTGAATGACTGCTATGGCAGGATTATAGACTTCATCCAATCCTAACAAAACCTGTGAAATAAGGGCACGTCTCGAAACAGGACTTCCGGCTTGGCCAAGATTGTCAACATTAGTTTTCATAATTCTTAGATAATCCTCCATTTTAGAATTACCTTTTCTTGTTGTCTGAAAGGTTTGTCGAAGGAAGTCCTCCTCTGCTCTTGATTGTACGCCAAATAAATCTTGTGTTGCTTCCCACAGATCTTTGGCATTTGTGAAGTCCATTAGTTGAACAACTACTTCAGGTGTCATTGAGTTGTACAACCAGCCAAGCAGGAGCAAATCAATCGTGATCCACTGTTCAAATAAAGTTGTCTGAAATAAAGTTGTGTGTGGCTCCACAATCAATTAGTATTATAACTGCTTTCCTTGGATCATCCCCTTCACCTTCATTGTACCCGGGTTGGACAATCCCACCACCGAATTGATGGACAATTCCACCACCACCGGATCCTCTTCTACAATTTCAAGAGCATTAAGTTCCTTCCGTTCCTCTCCTTCCTCGATAATTTCATATTCCTCCCCTTCTTCCTTCACAACAATCATTCGTAATTCTCTTTGTTCTTTCATCTTGCATTTATGGTCATGTGAGTATTTCTCATTACAGCGAAAACACAATCCTTTCTCCTTTCTGGATTGAAACTCTACGTCAGATAAACGCCTTGCTGGCCCTTCCTTCCAAGTCTCCTCCTTCGTAGTCCCTCGCAAAGTGATTGTTCTCATCGGCCAGTTCGTTCCTCCTTTATTTTCTCCTGAACTCACGTTGGTATTCGCCTTAGTACTACTTTAGGAATTCCTCAGACTCTCCCCTGCATAACCGGACAGTTTTGCTTCCCGTCGTATATCTTCCCTATTCTTTATCTTTTGTGCCAGTCGCATCATCTGTGCCAACCCCTTGGGTTCACAAAAATCCATTTCGGCTTGTATCCATGGTTTTAACCCCGACACAAACGTCTCTTCTACCACCTTCTCTGCTAAGTCCGACAAGGGAGCTACCCACTTATCAAACAAATTTGGATACTCTTCTACTGTCGTTGTTTGCTGAATTCGCAGGAACCTTCCGTATAAGGATCCTTCTCTCACGGACCGAAACCACACTAACAGCCTTTCCTTCATATTCGCCCAATCCACGAATTTCTCTCGTTCTTCTTGGGAACGATACCAGTTCAAAGCTGGTCCCTCAAAGCTAATAGTCGACACTATCATCTTCTCAAATTCAGTGAGTTTATGAGTTTGAAAGTATCTCTCTGCACGGAACAGCCACGAATCGGGATCATCTCCGTTGAATATCGGCATTTCCACTTTTTTGAATTTGCTACGATCACTACTACTCTCTTCATCTGCTTTCCTTTCATCTGTTTTGATTTCGTTCTCCCTCTTAGATGACCCTTCGCCTACGTTCGCATCCTTCGCCGATGAATTGTGCATCGTCAACTCCAACAATTTTTCACTCATCGCCGAACGATCCGCGCCGCCGATTCCATAATTCGCAATATCATCTGACTTTGCCTCTCCACATTTCTGGATATTTCGGCCAACGTACTTTCGATCGCCGGAATCTTATTCATCTCCCTCTTGATACCCTGAACTTTCTGATCGAACAACTCCAACTTTTCTTCGAGCCGAGTCTGGACCATCTTCTTTCTTGTTGCCCGGAATCAGTGCTCTGATACCAATTTGATGAGAACCCTCTCTTTGAAGAAAAACAATCTACTCAATTAATTACGAAAATCAATACATCCCTAATGACAATCTCAATCGCTCTCTGTTTCCCTCTCTCTCAAGGAAGAACAGAAGAGAATCTTCACTTCCCCAAAATCCTAACTGACTTCCCCGCCTCTGCCCCTCTTTTATTTATACCGACAAAAGGTAACTAAATCTTCCTAAAACTACTCCCTCACGTAACTAACTCTCCCTAAAACTACTCCCTCACGTGCCTTTCATGTGCGCGTGTTAACTTCCTCTTTCTTCTTCCGTCTGTTGTACTGTTGTAGTATCGAGGGTCTATCAGGCAGGTGCTGATGTGCTCGAAGAAGCTATTTGTTCAAGAGCCCTTTGTTCATGGTCATCTCTTCCTTCGGTGACTGAGGCATTAGAACCTGCAGTGGTAGTGATAGTGGTGAACCTTTCCGGGCAAGGTTTCTCACCTGTTAAATGTCCTTCTAACTTGTATCCTTTCAAAATGGGTAGAGCTAGCGTCTTCCACAATAAATAGTTGCTTCTATCTAACTTCACAGTTGTAAGTTGATTTAATATTTGATTCAGCGGTGGATTTGAAAACTCGTTGCAGATGTGCCAAGAACAGAGGAATTTGAAGCGGCGTTGGCCATTTAAGGCTCTGATACCAAAATAAGAAAAGTGAAAAATTAGGGTTTGAGATAATTGGTTTTATGTAAAATATTTCCTCTGATTTTCTCCATTATTGGGAGCCCGATAGGATACATATATACAATTGTGATCCCTTGATTTAGGGAATAAAATATATGAATAAAAAAATAAAGTAAATGCATTGCAATTGTGTGAGAGGACACATGGTCACTTTTGATTGGCACAAGGTTGTTGTACATAATCTCTCCCTAACTAAATCGTAAAAATGCTTGAATTCTTTATTTACTCATTGAATCATCTTCCAGCTTGGCATGGCTTGATAACGTGGTTGCTTTGTCATTTTTTCTTTCTTCTCTAACTTCTTAACTACACTACATAGAATGTTCTTCCATTTTGCTAATAAGCTATTACAAAATTTCTCAACTTATGCTCCCACCAATCAAACCACGAAAAAATTTCACAACCGAACCATTCGCATAACTTGGTTTCCAACAAAGAAAATCGATATAGGCATAATTTTCTATTTCAAAAGGCAGCCTACCTCAAGTGTGTGTGTAAATATATAACAACCAAAGGATTTTGGATCTCTCAAATTTTGCCCGGCCTAAACCCTCACCTGTATTTTCTTTTTTAGAAAAAAAAATTACTTTATTATACAAAACACTAGTTTTCAAATTTTAAGATTTTTTCTAACAAGAAAAAAAGAATAAATAGAATTAATATTAAAAGATATAACATTTCAAAAGAATAATAATATATAGCAAAAGAAGCTAATTTTTAAAGAAAGCAGCACAAACCTTGCTAGATAAAAACAAAAACGTTGTGGGTCGAGTCGGAGTCAGAGTGCTGCGGCTTGTCGTCAGAATGTCGTGAGTCACCGTCGGAGTGTCGTGGGTCACCGTCTCGAAGTGCCGTGGGTCGTGGATGCTTGACCCGGCGACCGGATGTGATCGACGGAAGGGTACCCTTGACGCGGTGGAGGTGGAGAGAATGGAGAAGAAGAGAAAATCATGGGGAGGGTTTGGAGAGAAAATCGTTGGGGGGGGGGGGGGGGGAAATAAAATTTTGGTTTATTTTATTAAAATAATTATTAATAAGTTTATTTTAATATAATTTATTTTCATATAATTTATTTTAATATTTTTATTTAATGAAATGAGGGAAATAAAAAGTATTTTTATATTTTTATATGATCTTTTCCTCTTTTTCCTCTGACATTGTAAAGAAATTAGAGGGGAAGGAAATTTGAGGATATGGAGAAAATAAAGAAAAGAAAAATTTGGGAATATATTTTGTTTTAAAGAGAAGAGAAAATTTTATTTTAAATTAAGTAATTTTTACATTTAAAAAAAGTCAAGTAAATAAAACTGTACTTGACGCTTTTAACCTGTCAAGTATTGGAAAAATAATTATAAAAAGATGCATTTTTCTAGTCTTTTGTTATTCTTGACGTTTTTTCATTTTACTTGACAATTTTAATAAAAAGTGCCAAGTATTTCAAATATGCAGATGTCAAGTAATCCTGTTTTGTAGTAGTGCACCGACTCAATAAGCTTATCATTTTGGGGACAAGATCGAGTGGGGAGCTGTAAACATAATTACACAAGATAAAATTCACTCATTTCCTACTTTAGGGTAAGTAGATGAGTGTTCCCTTAAATGGTGTCTCTATATCTTGAACAAAGGGCCCTACCCTCTCTATGGCATGAAAGGGGTTTATGTTTATTGGTAGAACCATAAACAGGTTGTTCATTGAAGGAGCACTAGTATTTAGGGATTAGAGGTACCCTAGAGGTAAAACAGTAAATTGACCCAACTGGTGTTACGAACACTGAAGGACTAACTTACTGTTATTGGTCTATATCCATGGACACAGAAATATATCTACAGTGAGAAGAGTTCAACTGTGAGTCTTCAGTGGAGTGTACACACGGGTAACGAATATTTATTAATGTGGTTAATGAGTTTAGCCAATTAATCTCAGATCGTTGTAACTTCACATTATCTTCGGTAGTCAATCCTTCCTGTACTGCCATTCTTTGTGAGGGAATTTCCCTTTCGAGAGGAAGAACAGCCTCCACACCGTAGACAAGCGAATATGGTGTAACCCCTGTAGGAGTGCGATGAGTAGTTCGATAAGCCCATAATGCCTCACCGATCCTTTCTTGTCAATCCCATTTTGACTTGGAGACAATTTTCTTCAAAAGATTGTACAATGTTTTGTTGAATGCTTCTGCTAGTCCATTCGCAGCTGCGTTGTACATGGATGACTTGTATTGCTTGAACTTGAATTTTTTGCATAACTTGTCTATTATGCTATTGGAGAATTGCCTTCCATTATCTGTCACGATTCGATGCGAAATACCATATCGATAGATGATGTGTGTTCGAATAAAGTCTGCCACGTTCTCCTTCTTGGCTTCTCACAAGGGAATAGCCTCACCCCACCTTGAAAAATAGTCTGTTGCTGCCAGGATATAAGAATGTCCTGCTGATGATTTTGGTGTAATGGGGCCAACCATATTGAGTCCCCAAGCCTCGAATGGCCAAGAAGCCACAGTTGGATGAAGAGGCTTTGGAGGTTGGTGTATGAAGTTTGCAAGGTATTGACAAGCTTCATCTTTACATAGTCTATTGAGTCTTGGATCATCTTAGGCCAGTAGTAGCCAATTCTTCTTAGCTGGAATTGAAGCTTTGGTCCTGATTGATGTGCTCCACAAACACCTGCATGTACTTCCTTTAGAGCTTTTACCAACTCTTCTTTTCGAAGGCATTGAAGGAAGAGCCCTTCAAGAGAACGGCGATATAAGGTTTCCTTGTAATAAATGAAGTGTGCAGTTCTTCTTCGTACTTCAGTTTTATGACAGGAATCCTTTGGAAGCTTTCCATGTTCAAGATACTCTATGATGGGTTGACGCCAATCTTCTTCATCAATAAAATGGGAAATCGTCGCGTTCACTTCCTGACATTCAGACATAACTGGAGGCATAATCCATCGTTGACAGAGTGGTATGTTCAGAGTTACATCATCTCGCATCATCAAGGCAGTGGCTAAATTCGCCAATGCGTCTGCCCTCTTATTTTCTACTCTAGGGACATATTCTAGCGTCACACTATCGAAGCTTTCTATCAATTGTCGAGCATAAGCAAAGTACTGGAACTCCTAGCACTGGTGGAGTAACCAAGTATTTCTTTATGCTACCAAAAGCATTCTGACAAGCTTCATCCCACACAAAATTTTCTCCTTTTCTCATAAACTTTTGAAAAGGTTGACACCGACCGACTAGGTTAGAGATGAACCTTCGGATGTAAGCCAATCGTCCTTGGAGACTTCTTAGATCATGCAAACTCTTAAGTCTTGGCATCTTCTGAATGGCATCAATCTTGGACTGGTCTATTTCGATCCCTCGGTGCCTTACAATGAAGCCAAGAAATTTTCCTGAAGTCGCACCAAACGCACACTTGAGAGAGTTCATCCTTAGCTGATATTTTTGCAAGCGATCGAATACAACTTTTAGATCCTTCAAATGATCTTGTCGTCTCTTTGATTTGACTACAAGGTCATTAACATAACATTCAACATACTTATGCAACATATCAGCATACACTTTCTGCATGGCACGTTGATAAGTAGCACCGACATTTTTCAATCCAAAGGGCATCACCTTGTAACAGTATATTCCCTTTGGAGTCCTAAAAGCTGTCATTTCTTCATCTGAGAGGGTCATTCGTATTCGATTATATCCAGACGACCCATCCATAAATGACAATGCCTCGTGTCCAGTAATTGCATCAACCATGATTTCTGTGATGGGCAAGGGAAAATCATCTTTAGGGCATTCATTATTCAGGTTGCGAAAGTCTACACAAACGCGAAGTTGTCAGTTCTTTTTTCTAACAGGGACAATGTTTGCTATCCACGTTGGGTATTTGACCTCGCGAATGAATCCTGCTTCAATCAACTTGTTAACTTCCACCTCGATTTGAGCGCTAAGCTCCAGTCGAAAACGTCGTTGTGCTTGTTTAATCGACCGATACCCTAGTTTAATTGCAGATGATAAACTGCTACTTTTGGATCAAGTCCCGGCATCTCCTTGTACGACCAAGCAAAGATGTCCCTGTATTCGATAAGCAAACTCATGTATTTATCCTCCTCCTCGTTAGAGAGGGATGCACTAATGAAAGTCGAGCGTGGTTCTTCTATTGTACCAAGGTTCACCTCTTTTAACTCATCTACAGAAGATTGGCCACCATCCTCTAAACTCTGTGGGGCATTTTCTGCGTCTTCTTCATGAGTTTTAGTCTCTGATTTCTCAATAATGGTGATGTGATGACATGAAGTCACCTTCCCCTTGTTCTGACTCTTCTTTTTCAGGATTCGTTAGTATAACATTATGTCTTTTTACCTTCAACGAACCTTGACTTGTATTGAGAGTAACAAAGGTTTTTTTTTTCATTCGAGAAGGAACATTGATATGAATTTCTCCCTCTCCTTTTGTCTCGTAAGGAAACTCTTTACTACGACAATTCTCGACGTCTGTATGCTTAATTTGATGCCAAACTGACGCACGAGATGTCGGTTCCTTCTTCTTTGTATCTATGCTGGAACCAACGTTGACATGTGAGCCTCCATCCCCGAGACGATTAAAAATTGAAGCACGGGTGCTTGTACATTTTTCTTTTTAGACACCCCTAGGCTTTCAAAGGTTGATGGTCTTGTAGTTGTTGAGGTCTGACATGTGCTTTTCTCCTTTATGGAAATTATAGGTAGCCTTCGAAAGACCGAACGTCGCTCAAGGCTCGGTGCTGACTGGAGACTCTCTTTTTGCCTCTATCATGCTTAGTCTTTCAAATACTAGGGGGCGTGCAACAGGTGGTCTAATTCGATCAAATGTTGAGGTTCTCTGTTTATCGCCTTTTTTTTCGTCAGTACTATCAACCTCCTCTATAGTTATATGATTGCTGTCAACCACTCTTTCCTTCCCCTTTCTAGTTATATAGATCGGCTCTAGTGACTTGTATTCGAGTTCTTTTCTCGACACGGGTATAGCATGTCCTTCCTGTAAAAGCTTCTTTTGAGTTAAGGAGAGCTCAAGTCGGTCATGAATTTTCAAGCTTTTAGACTCGGTGTGAGCTGTGAAATCATAACCTGCTTCGCCATCAATTTGTAAGCCTTTGGGTCGAATCCGTCTTTCATTCGATTTTGAGGCAAGTTTGCTTACATCTTCTTTCTTTTTTGTTTCTTCTTCTTCTTCTTGTTCTTCTTCCTTCTTCTTTCTTTTTTGTTTTCTTTTTCTTCTTCTTCTTCCTTCTTCTTTCTTTTTTGTTTTCTTCTTCTTCTTCTTCTTCCTTCTTCTTTCTTTTTTGTTTTCTTCTTCTTCTTCTTCTTCTTCTTCTTTCTTTTTTATTTTTTCTTCTTCTTCTTCCTTCTTCTTCTTTCTTTTTGTTTTTCTTCTTCTTCTTCCTTTCTTTTTGTTTTTCTTCTTCTTCTTCTTTTTCTTCTGTTTTCTCTTCTTCTTTCTTCTCTTGTTTTTTCTTCTTCTTCTTCTTCTTCTTCTTTCTTTTTCTTTTTTTCTTAATTATTAAAAACCTTCTTTTTTTTTTGCAGGAACTATTCTTTTCACCATTGTGCACTTCCCTGAGTATCCTAATTCGACCAAAAGGTTGTTATTTATCGTAAAGGACGAAAACCAATTTTAGAGAGTGGGGTCATTCTCCCTGTGAGAATAGGGACATTTGAGAATATTACGGACTCCCAAATACCTAAGGACAAATTTATCTTTTTGTCTAAATGGTCTAAGGAATGGTTCGTAACCCAAATTCATCTTTAACATCTTGGTTTCTGGACTCCTCAATTCACAAAGCCTCCAAATGAGAATCCAAAATCAACGTTGGGTCGTTGAATTATAAGCGCCCCAAAAATTCGTTGGGGCAATGTGCTCAAAGTCCATCGAGAATTATTTATCTTTCTCATTATTGGGAATGGTTAGAGCTCTCCGTTGCTAGAAATACGGCGGTACTCAAGCGAGCTTCCCTATTTAATGTTGTGATGGCTTCCTTGTACACATATGATCCCAATAGTGACATCGTTCGGGCTTTCTGTGAGGCATGGTGTCCTTCAACAAACACTCTTCACACCTCAGCTGGTGAGATGTCCATCTCCTTATGGAACTTATGGATGCTAGGAGGACTCCTATTAAAAGTAGATTTTATGAAGAAAACATTCCTTACCACAAAGACTTAATAGGATCACCTGACACATGTCCAAAAAGTTGTGAGCATTTATTTGCAACCTATTATCACATTGTCTCTCAATGCATGGATCACTCTCAAATCCCTGTAAGCGAATGGATCTCTTTCTGGGTTACACGATCTGAGGTAAAGTATTCGAAGCCACCACCTCGAAAGTCAAAAAAAAAATTATCCCCCTCGCTCAACTCATAATCCAGATGGAATTCCCATCAGACGTCCTGACTGGTCTGAAGTTGAACTCAATGTGTTCCTTGACTTAAGCGTCACAGATGATCATAGGGACAAAACCTATCTAGCGGCATTTCTCTCTTGTTGGCTATGTGTGTGTGTGTTCCCTGACAAGCAACTTTTCCTTCGTCCAGAGGTCTTTAAGGTTGCTAGCCTCATAGCGGAGGCTACACATTTAGCCTTGTCNTTAAAGAAAGCAGCACAAACCTTGCTAGATAAAAACAAAAACGTTGTGGGGTCGAGTCGGAGTCAGAGTGCTGCGGCTTGTCGTCAGAATGTCGTGAGTCACCGTCGGAGTGTCGTGGGTCACCGTCTCGAAGTGTCGTGGGTCGTGGATGCTTGACCCGGCGACCGGATGTGATCGACGGAAGGGTACCCTTGACGCGGTGGAGGTGGAGAGAATGGAGAAGAAGAGAAAATCATGGGGAGGGTTTGGAGAGAAAATCGTTGGGGGGGGAGGGAAATAAAATTTTGGTTTATTTTATTAAAATAATTATTAATAAGTTTATTTAAATATAATTTATTTTCATATAATTTATTTTAATATTTTTATTTAATGAAATGAGGGAAATAAAAAGTATTTTTATATTTTTATATGATCTTTCCTCTTTTTCCTCTGACATTGTAAAGAAATTTAGAGGGGGAAGGAAATTTGAGGATATGGAGAAAATAAAGAAAAGAAAAATTTGGGAATATATTTTGTTTAAAAGAGAAGAGAAATTTTATTTTTAAATTAAGTAATTTTTACATTTAAAAAAAGTCAAGTAAATAAAACTGTACTTGACGCTTTTAACCTGTCAAGTATTGGAAAAATAATTATAAAAAAGATGCATTTTTCTAGTCTTTTGTTATTCTTGACGTTTTTTCATTTTTACTTGACAATTTTAATAAAAAGTGCCAAGTATTTTCAAATATGCAGATGTCAAGTAATCCTGTTTTGTAGTAGTGCACCGACTCAATAAGCTTATCATTTTGGGGACAAGACCGAGTGGGGAGCTGGAAACATAATTACACAAAATAAAATTCACTCATTTCCTACTTTAGGGTAAGTAGATGAGTGTTCCCTTAAATGGTGTCTCCATATCTTGAACAAAGGGCCCTACCCTCTCTATGGCATGAAAGGGGTTTATGTTTATGGTAGAACCATAAACAGGTTGTTCATTGAAGGAGCACTAGTATTTAGGGATTAGAGGTACCCTAGAGGTAAAACAGTAAATTTGACCCAACTGGTGTTACGAACACTGAAGGACTAACTTACTGTATTGGTCTATATCCATGGACACAGAAATATATCTACAGTGAGAAGAGTTCAACTGTGAGTCTTCAGTGGAGTGTACACACCGGGTAACGAATATTTATTAATGTGGTTAATGAGTTTTAGCCAATTAATCTCAGATCGTTGTAACTTCACATTATTCTTCGGTAGTCAATCCTTCCTGTACTGCCATTCTTTTGGGAGGGAATTTCCCTTTCGAGAGGAAGAACAGCCTCCACACCGTAGACAAGCGAATATGGTGTAACCCCTGTAGGAGTGCGATGAGTAGTTCGATAAGCCCATAATGCCTCACCGATCCTTTCTTGTCAATCCCATTTTGACTTGGAGACAATTTTCTTCAAAAGATTGTTACAATGTTTGTTGAATGCTTCTGCTAGTCCATTCGCAGCTGCGTTGTACATGGATGACTTGTATTGCTTGAACTTGAATTTTTTGCATAACTTGTCTATTATGCTATTGGAGAATTGCCTTCCATTATCTGTCACGATTCGATGCGAAATACCATATCGATAGATGATGTGTGTTCGAAATAAAGTCTGCCACGTTCTCCTTCTTGGCTTCTCACAAGGGAATAGCCTCACCCCACCTTGAAAAATAGTCTGTTGCTGCCAGGATATAAGAATGTCCTGCTGATGATTTTGGTGTAATGGGGCCAACCATATTGAGTCCCCAAGCCTCGAATGGCCAAGAAGCCACAGTTGGATGAAGAGGCTTTGGAGGTTGGTGTATGAAGTTTGCAAGGTATTGACAAGCTTCATCTTTACATAGTCTATTGAGTCTTTGGATCATCTTAGGCCAGTAGTAGCCAATTCTTCTTAGCTGGAATTGAAGCTTTGGTCCTGATTGATCTGCTCCACAAACACCTGCATGTACTTCCTTTAGAGCTTTTACCGACTCTTCTTTTCGAAGGCATTGAAGGAAGAGCCCTTCAAGAGAACGGCGATATAAGGTTTCCTTGTAATAAATGAAGTGTGCAGTTCTTTCTTCGTACTTCAGTTTTATGACAGGAATCCTTTGGAAGCTTTCCATGTTCAAGATACTCTATGATGGGTTGACGCCAATCTTCTTCATCAATAAAATGGGAAATCGTCGCGTTCACTTCCTGACATTCAGACATAACTGGAGGCATAATCCATCGTTGACAGAGTGGTATGTTCAGAGTTACATCATCTCGCATTCATCAAGGCAGTGGCTAAATTCGCCAATGCGTCTGCCCTCTTATTTTCTACTCTAGGGACATATTCTAGCTTCACACTATCGAAGCTTTCTATCAATTGTCGAGCATAAGCAAAGTACTGGAACTCCTAGCACTGGTGGAGTAACCAAGTATTTCTTTATGCTACCAAAGCATTCTGACAAGCTTCATCCCACACAAAATTTTCTCCTTTTCTCATAAACTTTTGAAAAGGTTGACACCGACCGGCTAGGTTAGAGATGAAACCTTCGGATGTAAGCCAATCGTCCTTGGAGACTTCTTAGGTCATGCAAACTCTTAGGTCTTGGCATCTTCTGAATGACATCAATCTTGGACTGGTCTATTTCGATCCCTCGGTGCCTTACAATGAAGCCAAGAAATTTTCCTGAAGTCGCACCAAACGCACACTTGAGAGAGTTCATCCTTAGCTGATATTTTTGCAAGCGATCGAATACAACTTTTAGATCCTTCAAATGATCTTGTCGTCTCTTTGATTGACTACAAGGTCATTAACATAACATTCAACATACTTATGCAACATATCAGTATACACTTTCTGCATGGCACGTTGATAAGTAGCACCGACATTTTTTCAATCCAAAGGGCATCACCTTGTAACAGTATATTCCCTTTGGAGTCCTAAAAGCTGTCATTTCTTCATCTGAGAGGGTCATTCGTATTCGATTATATCCAGACGACCCATCCATAAATGACAATGCCTCGTGTCCAGTAATTGCATCAACCATGATTTTTGTGATGGGCAAGGGAAAATCATCTTTAGGGCATGCATTATTCAGGTTGCGAAAGTCTACACAAAACGCGAAGTTGTCAGTTCTTTTTTCTAACAGGGACAATGTTTGCTATCCACGTTGGTATTTGACCTCGCGAATGAATCCTGCTTCAATCAACTTGTTAACTTCCACCTCGATTTGAGCGCTAAGCTCCAGTCGAAAACGTCGTTGTGCTTGTTTAATCGACCGAAACCCTAGTTTAATTGCAGATGATAAACTGCTACTTTTGGATCAAGTCCGGCATCTCCTTGTACGACCAAGCAAAGATGTCCCTGTATTCGATAAGCAAACTCATGTATTTATCCTCCTCCTCGTTAGAGAGGGATGCACTAATGAAAGTCGAGCGTGGTTCTTCTATTGTACCAAGGTTCACCTCTTTTAACTCATCTACAGAAGATTGGCCACCATCCTCTAAACTCTGTGGGGCATTTTCTGCGTCTTCTTCATGAGTTTTAGTCTCTGATTTCTCAATAATGGTGATGTGATGACATGAAGTCACCTTCCCCTTGTTCTGACTCTTCTTTTTCAGGATTCGTTAGTATAACATTATGTCTTTTTACCTTCAACGAACCTTGACTTGTATTGAGAGTAACAAAGGTTTTTTTTTTCATTCGAGAAGGAACATTGATATGAATTTCTCCCTCTCCTTTTGTCTCGTAAGGAAACTCTTTACTACGACAATTCTCGACGTCTGTATGCTTAATTTGATGCCAAACTGACGCACGAGATGTCGGTTCCTTCTTCTTTGTATCTATGCTGGAACCAACGTTGACATGTGAGCCTCCATCCCCGAGACGATTAAAAATTGAAGCACGGGTGCTTGTACATTTTTCTTTTTAGACACCCCTAGGCTTTCAAAGGTTGATGGTCTTGTAGTTGTTGAGGTCTGACATGTGCTTTTCTCCTTTATGGAAAATTATAGGTAGCCTTCGAAAGACGAACGTCGCTCAAGGCTCGGTGCTGACTGGAGACTCTCTTTTTGCCTCTATCATGCTTAGTCTTTCAAATACTAGGGGCGTGCAACAGGTGGTCTAATTCGATCAAATGTTGAGTTCTCTGTTTTATCGCCTTTTTTCGTCAGTACTATCAACCTCCTCTATAGTTATATGATTGCTGTCAACCACTCTTTCCTTCCCCTTTCTAGTTATATAGATCGGCTCTAGTGACTTGTATTCGAGTTCTTTTCTCGACACGGGTATAGCATGTCCTTCCTGTAAAAGCTTCTTTTGAGTTAAGGAGAGCTCAAGTCGGTCATGAATTTTCAAGCTTTTAGACTCGGTGTGAGCTGTGAAATCATAACCTGCTTCGCCATCAATTTGTAAGCCTTTGGGTCGAATCCGTCTTTCATTCGATTTTGAGGCAAGTTTGCTTACATCTTCTTTCTTTTTTGTTTCTTCTTCTTCTTCTTGTTCTTCTTCCTTCTTCTTTCTTTTTTGTTTTCTTTTTCTTCTTCTTCTTCTTCCTTCTTCTTTCTTTTTTGTTTTCTTCTTCTTCTTCTTCTTCTTCTTCTTTCTTTTTTATTTTTTCTTCTTCTTCTTCCTTCTTCTTCTTTCTTTTTGTTTTTCTTCTTCTTCTTCTTTCTTTTTGTTTTTCTTCTTCTTCTTCTTTCTTCTTGTTTTTCTTCTTGTTTTTCTTCTTCTTCTTCTTCTTCTTCTTTCTTTTTCTTTTTTTCTTAATTATTAAAAACCTTCTATTTTTTTTGCAGGAACTATTCTTTTCACCATTGTGCACTTTCCTGAGTATCCTAATTCGACCAAAAGGTGTTTAATTATCGTAAAGGACGAAAACCAATTTTTAGAGAGTGGGGTCATTCTCCCTGTGAGAATAGGGACATTTGAGAATATTACGGACTCCCAAATACCTAAGGACAAATTTATCTTTTTGTCTAAATGGTCTAAGGAATGGTTCGTAAACCCAAATTCATCTTTAACATCTTGGTTTCTGGACTCCTCAATTCACAACAAGCCTCCAAATGAGAATCCAAAATCAACGTTGGGTCGTTGAATTATAAGCGCCCCAAAAATTCGTTGGGGCAATGTGCTCAAAGTCCATCGAGAATTTTATTATCTTTCTCATTATTGGGAATGGTTAGAGCTCTCCGTTGCTAGAAATACGGCGGTACTCAAGCGAGCTTCCCTATTTAATGTTGTGATGGCTTCCTTGTACACATATGATCCCAATAGTGACATCGTTCGGGCTTTCTGTGAGGCATGGTGTCCTTCAACAAACACTCTTCACACCTCAGCTGGTGAGATGTCCATCTCCTTATGGAACTTATGGATGCTAGGAGGACTCCCTATTAAAAGTAGATTTTATGAAGAAAACATTCCTTACCACAAAGACTTAATAGGATCACCTGACACATGTCCAAAAAGTTGTGAGCATTTATTTGCAACCTATTATCACATTGTCTCTCAATGCATGGATCACTCTCAAATCCCTGTAAGCGAATGGATCTCTTTCTGGGTTACACGATCTGAGGTAAAGTATTCGAAGCCACCACCTCGAAAGTCAAAAAAAAAATTATCCCCCTCGCTCAACTCATAATCCAGATGGAATTCCCATCAGACGTCCTGACTGGTCTGAAGTTGAACTCAATGTGTTCCTTGACTTAAGCGTCACAGATGATCATAGGGACAAAACCTATCTAGCGGCATTTCTCTCTTGTTGGCTATGTGTGTGTGTGTTCCCTGACAAGCAACTTTTCCTTCGTCCAGAGGTCTTTAAGGTTGCTAGCCTCATAGCGGAAGGCTACACATTTAGCCTTGTCATCCCTGTTTTAGCTAATATTTATAGCGGCCTATGCCAGGTTCATGATTCTACTTCATCACTTGGTTATTCCATTACCTATTTTCCTTTTCACTATGTCCATGGGTGGCTTGCTCTTTACTTCAACACTCATTATAAACCCCCTAGGAGTCTTAGGGGTCCTAGGATGGTTGAATTTTCTGGTGAAGGTGGGGCCAAATATTATACTAATCTTGAAGCTCGAACACATATCTACAAGGGAAAGTATGTGTCATGGCATGCGTGTCTTCCGACAAATAATAAAGACGAACTCTTAACGGATGATGAAGAGTTAATTAATTGGAATGTTTCATTTTTTATAAGCATTCGCTCTTGTTTTCTATCCTCGCAATGTGGATCCTCCACAGTTATTGAACCTTATATAGTCCTTGTCGCTTTAGCTGGCAATTTGGGTTTTATCAAGACGTGTCATATGACTTAGGCAAAACAATTCCCGAAGCCGATTTTGCCAACGTACGATATTGTTGGATGATTTGCATTCGCGAGAACACACTTTCCCAAGTATATCTTCCTGCGTCTGCCCTTAACCTGGACACACATATTACTTCTCATTATAAGGTCTGGTGGCTTGCGAAACACGGTGATTACCTCCAAGAAGGAGTACAACATTTGATAGATCGTCCCACTCCCCCTCACATCAAATCCAAAACCACCAAAAAATTGAGATTAATTTTGGTAGTGGAAGTCAAAAGATATGCTCCAATGAAACTGATGAACGACTTATGGAGAAAATTGAGGAAGGGACAAAATGCTTGGTGGATAATTCGTCTCCTTCTACACGATTTAAACTTCCTATTAAAGGTGGTATTGACAATGTGGGTAAGGACAGCCGCTTATTGATAGCTGTCAAGCGTCCTTCTGAACGTACTGAGGACAGTCAAAGCAGCAATGATGATCGCCATTGGAAGAGACCCAAGAAGCCCAACAAACAGTCAATTGATGATGAAGAGTCTCTTATTAAGGTCCCCGATGCTGCACAAATTTTTGATGTCCCCTCCCCCATGGCTTCTTTTCGTCGCCCTTTTTATTTATTTATTTATTGTATTTTCTCTCTTTTACTCCTACTCTTATTTCTTGTTGTTAACATTATTTTGCAGTCATCTTTAGGTGATCATGACCTACACATCGAAGGAACCTTAGAGTCGATGGCGAATCTAGAAGACTGTAACACTGTACTTACTTATAGTGAGAACTCTAAAACACCTATAGGTGCAACTATTGGGTCTGCTCGTCCTCTTGTGATCAAAGGGTCCTCTCAACAAGTGGAAGGAACGAAGCCTATTGCAGCTTTTGAGATTTCTCATTTTTGTGTCGACAACTTAATTTCTGACCTCCGACGACAGACTACCACAACCTTGTGGGAAAACCTACGACAGAAGATCATTCGTACCCCTTTTGAACGAGTGAGTAGTCTTGAACCAGAAATGCGTAAGATCTTTGATGCAATTGCGACTAGCGGCATCAACAACCTTATCGTTTTGAGGGAGCTTGTGGATGGTTACTTCCAAGGTGTCGAGAACCATAATCAAATACATTTCTCATTTTTACTCCAATCAACTAAGGATGCTCAGTTAACGGAGGCAAAAGGTTTTGTGAAGACTCTGCGAGTTTATAAGAATTGTATATTGGCAGAGACCAGCACCGTCAAACGTCGCCTTACACGATTGTCTGCCAAGGAGGCTAAACTAGAAGCAAAACTAAAGGTGGTGCGGACCGAGTCTGCTAAACTTTCTGTCATAATTTTCAAGAACGACATGGAGCTGAAGCAGAAGTAGCATGAGATTTCAAAGACTTGTGAGAAAATTGACAAACTCGAATGTGCCCCAATCGTTGGAGATATTGATGCTAATATGCTATCAGCACTTCGTGAATCTTTAGAAAGCACACTAGAGGAGTTGAAGAACCTTAAATGGACCCCATGATTCACTGCCTCCTCTTATTTATCTATTTATGCTATTTTAATTTTTTTTTGTCATAAGTTTATAATAAAAATTTCATTCTTTCATTGTTCGACTTCTCATCATTTTTTTTATATTGAATGTAATTTGTTATTTTTTTTACTAGACTGAACTTAAAATTTCCTTTAAGCTGCCTACGTACCCTTTATAATATAGGGATCAAGTCATAACGTAGTTCAACTTTTTTTTTTTTTTTTTTTTTTTTAGACTGGGCTTAAGTTTTTCCTTAAGCTGCCTACGTATCCTATATAATATAGGGATCAAGTCATAACATAGTTTAACTGGTTTGATTTTTTTTTTTACATAACAAAATTAAGCATAAAATTTCTTAAGAATTTTACCATTGATTGAGCCAATTCGTAGTCTGTCTTGATCAACAATCTTGTATCCGCCATTTGTATAAACTTCTTTAACAATGTAGGGTACATCCCATTTAGGTGTGAACTTATTTCTTGTATGCCTTATTGTGATGACAGTCTTCTTACCGCAAGTACTAGATCACCGACTTGAAAGGAGCGAGGTTTAACATGCTTATCAAAAGCTTTGGACCTTCTTGCTTGATAACATTCTAATGTTTGCTGAGTCCCTAATCGCTTTTCATCAAGTGCTTCTAACTCTTGAGGGCGTAACTTCACATTATCTTCGGTAGTCAATCCTTCCTGTACTGCCATTCTTAGTGAGGGAATTTCCCTTTCGAGAGGAATGACAACCTCCACACTGTAGACAAGCGAATATGGTGTAATGCTTCGGCTAGTCCATTCGATAAGCCCATAATGCATCACCGATCCTTTCTTGTCAATCCCTTTTTGACTTGGAGACAATTTTCTTCAAAAGATTGTACAACGTTTTGTTGAATGCTTCTGCTAGTCCATTCGCAGTTGTGTTGTACATGGATGACTTGTATTGCTTGAACTTGAATTTTTCGCATAACTTGTCTATCATGCTATTGGAGAATTGCCTTCCATTATCTGTCACGATTCGATAGATGATGAGTGTTCGAATAAAGTCTGTCACGTTCTCTTTCTTGGCTTCTCTCAACGGAATGGCCTCAGCCCACCTTGAAAAATAGTTTGTTGCTGTCAGGATATAAGAATGTCTTGTTGATGATTTTGGTATAATGGGGCCAACCAGATTGAGTCCCCAAGCCTCAAATGGCCAAGAAGCCACAGTTGGATGAAGTGGCTCTGGAGGTTGGTGTATAAAGTTTGCATGGTATTGACAAGCTTCACACTTCTTTACATAGTCTGTTGAGTCTTGGATCATGTTAGGCCAATAGTAGCCCATTCTTCTTAACTGGAATTAAAGCTTTAGTCCCGATTGATTTGCTCCACAAACACCTGCATGCACTTCCTTTAGAGTTTTTACCGACTCTTCGTTTACAAGGCATTGAAGGAAGAGCTCTTCAAGAGAATGGCGATATAAGATTCCCTTGTAATAAATGAAGTGTGCAGCTCTTCTTCGTACCTCAGTTTTATGACAGAAATCCTTTGGAAGCTTTCCATGTTCAAGATACTCTATAATGGGTTGACGCCAATCTTCTTCATCAATAAAATAGGAAGTCGTCGCGTTCACTTCCTGACATTCAAACATAACTGGAGGCATAATCCATCGTTGACAAAGTGGTATGTTCAGAGTTACATCATCTGGCATCATCAAGGCAGTGGCTAAATTCGCCAATGCGTCCGCCCTCTTATTTTCTACTCTAGGGACATGTTCTAGCATCATACTATCGAAGCTTTCTATCAATTGTCGAGCATAAGCAAAGTATGGCTTCAAGTCTTCATGTTTCACATCATACTAAAGCGAGAACTGATTGATTATCAACTTTGAATCGCCATAAATCTCTATGAATGATACTCCGATTTCCAACGCCATTTGAAGGCCAATTATCAAAGCCTGATATTCTGCCACATTGTTTGAATATAGTTCAGCAAGTGCAAAGCTATAAGGCAACATATGCTTCCAAGAGAAATGAGGACAATGCTTGCCCCCGCACCACTTCTTCGCGCTACACCATCGAAATACATAGTCCAAGGTTCCATAACTTTCATGAAGAAAACCTCATCGTCTGATAGGTCTTCACATAACTTCAATCGGAAGGAACTGGGTGGTCTGCTAAAAAGTCTGCTAGCGCTTGTCCTTTTATTGTCTTTTGGGGAATATAGACAATGTCATATTGTTGGAGTAGAACCGCCCATTTGGCTAAGCATCCATAGATGATTGGTCTGGACAAAACATACTTTATAGAGTCTGCTTTTGCCACTAGATGAACCGTGAAGGCCTGCATATAATGCCTCAACTTATCAATGGGAAATAAAAGTGCGAGGCACATTTTCTCGATGGAAGAATAGTTAACTTCAGTCCCAATTAATGTTCTGCTTAGATAGTAGAGAGCACGCTCCTTTCCTTTTTCATCTTCTTGTGTCAGGAATGCTCATAAGGATCTTTCTTGTGCAGCAATGTACAATATTAATGGCTTGCCAGGTACTGAAGCTCCCAGCACTGGGGGAGTAACCAAGTATTTATTTATGTTATCAAAAGCATTCTGACAAGCTTCATCCCACACAAAATTTTCTCCTTTTCTCATCAACTTTTGAAAAGGTTGACACTGACCGGCTAGGTTAGAGATGAACCTTCGAATGTAAGTCAATCGTCCTTAGAGACTTCTTAGGTCATGCAAACTCTTAGGTCTTGGCATCTTCTAAATGGCATCAATCTTGGACTGGTCTATTTTGATCCTACGGTGCCTTACAATGAAGCCAAGAAATTTTC
>JACWES010000161.1:0-20037 GCA_025688845.1 Cucumis hystrix
TTGTGAAAGTAGCAGCTCCAGATCCAAGACCAAGAACATCCCATTGAAGTACAGTTGCTTTGGGGTTTGATCTATATCTATTGTCGTCAAATATCCCATTGACAATTCCTATAATACAGAAAAAAGTCAGTGTGAAATAAAGACAAAACAAATTGTTTACACTTGAAGGGCCGTAGTTAGTGTTAAACACATCAACTTCAATCGTAAACACTATTGAAGTTTGCATATAATTTAAGTAACTTCATCTTTTTCATCTCTCTACTTTTTACCTTTTATGAAAAGCTTCATCTACCTCTGTACTTCAGACACAAAATTCCAAATTCCAACTTATTAACTCCAAACTTATCAACTCTACTCAACTGGCCAATTGATCATAAGGTGTGTCTATAATTACTATGGTAATTGTGAGAAAGTACAATAGTTTAACGTTTATAGAACACGTACCAATTGCAATGGACGAGGCAATGTCAGGCTTCGATTCGTCTGAAAGGTCCGCTGAAAAGGCAAGAGCAACAGCAAGTGAAACTGCTCGAGATGCCTGTGCTGCTGCTGCAATGGCCTCACCTAGACCAACAAAGGCTGCTGCCTTATAAGCTGACTGGCCAACCCCAAATAAACCAACCCTCTTAAAGCACAAACCAGAAACTCTAAGAACAATAGCTTGGCCTGACTTTCCAGAGAAATCTTCCTCTGAAGAAGCTTCAGCCAACAATCCACCCAAGACTGCATCCAACTTTTTCAAAAGTGAATTCGTGAAGTTGTTGTTGTCATCCTTCACCACATCTTTCTCTGTGACACCCACAGCAAGCAAGTCTCCATTCCATTCCAAGACATCAGTGTCTTTTGCAGCAAAAGTTATCTTTGAGACATTTTATGAAACAGGTAACATACAATATTAGTACTTCTTCATGGCAAAAAAAAGAGAAAAAAAATGCAAGCCCATTTCTTGTTTAAGATAACACTTCACACTTGTTCAGTGTATGCAAAGAATTTTTAGCTGATTGGAAGTTCTTTTTCAAAACATCATTCAAGTAAAAGTTCTTCTTACTTCGAAGTATTTTACCAAAAGCGATCTAAGAAAAATCATCTAACTTGTGGTTCAAGAAGATATTTATTTTATAAAATGGCTACTTTTAGCAAGATATATTATTCTTTAAAGAAAAAGAAAAAGAAAAGGGAATGAATGTCAAGAGTACAATGATTAACAACAATAATGAAGTTCAACTTATAAGATGCAAAATAGTTTTTTTTTTCTCATGCAAAAGAGGCAAATAGACCAAAGAAAACCGATTAGAGAGAACACATGTACGAGGCAATATGTAAGAAATATAGTTATTATTTGAAAGGATTTGTATATTTGTTCTGAAAAATGCTCAAAATTTGAGTTTCTATAGATTATAGACACTATGATGGATAGAATTTAATATTTCGTAATATTGTAAATATTTTTTTATTTTTTATTTTTTTTGCTGTTGATCAAACAATTTCTCTTTAAAAAAATATGTTTATGATTTTAAAATTGAGTGGTTTTCAAATATAATAAAATAAACTAAAATATTTACAAATATTACTAATAGATGATGATAGATATTAGTAGTGTAACTATCTATCACTAATAGACTATGAAATTTTATTGTAGTTGTATATATTTTCAACAATTTTATCATTTAAAACAATTTTTCTATGAATTTCATTTTATCGATTATTTATTAACGAAGAAAAAGAGCTACATGGAGGAAAAAAAATTGTATTTTTAACGGCAAAAATGAAAAGAAAATTGTAAAAAATATCAAATTTGATAAAATATTTACAAAATATAGCAAAATTTTCAGATTCTATCAATAATAGACCTTGATAGCAACTGATATGTTTTTATCAGTGACATTGATAGACAATGATAAAAGTCTATCAGTGATTATCATTGACAAAATCCAAAATTTTGTTATAGTTTGTAAATATTTTAATTTATTTTGCTATTTTTAAAAATGCCCAAAATAGAATTTAAAAATTAAACATAGAAAAAAAAACAATCAAAAGGTATCGTCCAAAACACAAAGGATCTGATTTTGAGGGCAAAATGGACATTATGAAAAGATTCACCACAAATAAGGAAGTTAAAAATAGTCAAACCACTTATAATATTGTATAAAGTGCAATATAGTGCAGATATTGATTACATTGTGTTCATTTTAATGAGTTAAAGACCACGTGTAGTTTCACTTTTAACTTTTCATTGAAAGAGAATAACTTATCAATGGAGACAACATTAGTTTTGCCAGTCTTACTTATATATATGTGAAGATCTTCACTATACATATAAAAAAAACAATGTTTGTCAAAAGGTCAGAGATCAAAACCAACAATATACTTATGTTCAACCTTTCAAATAGAAGAAAACTCAAACGATCTAGATTGCTTCTAAAAATGCATGGTACAGATAGAAAGAAGCAAACAAGAGATCAATAAATCTATTAAATTGGGTACGTGTCCTACAAACCTTAGGGGCATTGCTTGGACCGGGACTAGTAAGACCAAGAGTTGGAGGAATTCTAATAGCCATGATCAAAACTCAATTCAAAGAACAAAGCAAATAGAGAGAAAGAAGAAGAAAGTGAATGTGGTGAGTTTTGGTGTAGAGGCCAACACTTATTTATAATGACCCATAAACCAAAGAGGAAGAGATCAAATTGCCAAAAGTATTATTGAATATTATATATATTAATTTTGGTAATAATACTTTTATTATTTATTTAGTCCACATGTTCTTTTAATTCATTCTCCATTTTCCATCTTTTGTTTTCTTGTTATTTTTGGACCTCTTCTTTTATATTTGGTGCCTTCTCTATTCATACATACTCTTATTTTTTATTTGCAAACTTCATTTATTTTATTTGTTTGGAGAGAAAAAAAATGTTATAATATAGAAATTTAGCATAGGACGAAGAGTTAGTGGATTGAAAAAAAAAGTTCTATCGAGCATAAGAGTGAGAGAGAGCAATCGAAAAAGGTTGTTAGAGAGAGAACTTTTTCACAATAAGACATACGTAATATCATAAAGGTCAAGACAATTATTGTTGAGTTAAACTTAACTTTGGTGAGATATATTCTTTTTGACATTTAGTTGTATCATTTTTCTTAATTAAAAATATTTTTTGAATTTTAAATCAAATTTTAAAAAAAATGAAATCGAAACTTTCAATGGTAATTTTTTTTTTTTTTTTTTTTGTAGTATTTGATATTTGGTTTGCCTTTTAAGATATTTTTAAAAAGTTAATAATATACATAATTAACTGTCTTCAAATATAGCAAGATAAACAAAAATATTTAGAAACATATAACAAAATATCATAGTCTAGACGCTATGGACCGCGATATACGTCAAGATAAAATATTATTTGTGTCTATTTGTATTATGGTAAACACAGAAAATAATCTATTACAAATAAATTATTCTATTTTACTATAATTGTAAATATTTTCATAAATTTGAGTATTTAAAATAATTTTTCTAAAAGATAATTGCTTATTAATTGTTTACATTAATCAATAGAAAATTAACATAGAACTAAAAGTGGACATTAGCGAAAATAGAAACTAAATTTTAAAACAATTTTTTTCCCATTAAATATAAGAGAAGTGTAAGGCAATATATTTTTTGAAAATAATTGTTTTTTAAAAAAACAAAAAACATAAAGAGAAGGCAATAAAATATAAAAGAATTGTAAGGCAATATATTGTTCATGAAAAAAATAAAATAAAATATACCTTTATTCTATCAAGTTTATCTAAATTTCTAAATATATTTTGACAAGTTTTGAAGTTCTCTATTTTAATAAGGCTCTTGAATTTTGATAAGTTTCAAAAACCTAATTTACATAATATTTTTCACTCTCTTGTTGTTTAATATTCTAATATTGATCCCTCAATTTTAATTATAGCAAAACTTCATTAGAAAAAAGAAAAAAAGAAAAAAAGAAAAAAAAACTTTACTTCTTTTATCTCCATCATATTTTAAAATAAAATATTAATTCGTCAAACTTATATAAAATGTTAAATTTTTTTATAAAAAATGTTTAAAATACACTTAAAAATCTATTTTGAGGAATTTTAAACACTTTTAGTTTTTTTTTTTCATTTCAAAATAACTTATTTTTTAAATTAAATACTTAAAAATGTAATCAAAACACACTAATAATGAATAAAGAAGTTTAAGAAAACAATTAATTATATAGCAAAATTTTCAAAAATTACAAAATATAGTAAAATAAATTATAAACTTTTCTATAGTTGATATATCAATATTTACAACATAGTTTATTAAAGGATAAACACTCAAGGGTGTGTTTGGAGGAGGGAAAATGTTAGGGGGAAAGGGTTATATAACCCTTTTCTTGTTTGGCATAATCCTTCCCCAAATTTCTCAATCCTTCCTTATTCCTTACTCAGTCCTTTTTTACTCCTTCCTTATTCCTTCTTCAATCCATCTCAATTTTTTCTAATGTATAATTAATCAATTTAAATTTAAATATGATTTAATTCATTTTTTTTTCATTTATAATTTTTATACTTGCGAGTTTTGTTAATTTTAATCTTTTCATTTAAAAAACACAATTTTTTTTAAGTTATGAATTTGGTACAATTACATTAATTTAAAATTTTAATTTTTTTCTTTTACTCTTTAATTAGGTAATTTACTGTGATTACACCGCTTGATCCGTATTTTCATTGCAACTAACAATTTAGTAAATTAAATTTACGAAATCTGTGTATTAGATTTAGAATATGAATTTTAAAAAAATTAACAATTTAATCGCACTTAAAAAGGTTGAAAATGGATGTCGTATTTAAAGAAATTATTACAAATTGTTTTACGAAAACTATGACAATTTGGTAAATTAAATATACCAAATTTGTGTATTGGATTTTGAATATGATTTTTTTTAAAAAAATAATAATAATTTAATCGCACCTAACGATTACGTAAAAAAGGTTGAAAATGGATAATTATAGTGATTTGGTAAATTAAATGTATGAAATTTTTGTATTGGACTTAGAATATGAATTATTAATAATAATAATAATAACTTTTGCTCGTACATTGTGTTCCACGTAATTGACTTCAGTTTATAGCTCTTTTCCTAGAAATAATTTTGTTATTCGTATATCGTTTCGTTTGAATAAAATTATGGTGCGAGTGTTTAGTTTAAATCAATTGTTAAATATATGCAATTTGTGTATTGCATTTAGAATATCAATTAAAAAACAAAAATATAATATGAATTAAAAAAAATTAACAATTTAATGGCACGTAATGATCACGTATAAAAAAGGTTAAAAATGGACGTCGTCTTTGAAGAAATTACTGAAAACTGTTTTACGAAAACTAAGATGACTTGGTAAATTAAATATATATAATTTGTGTATTTGAGTTAGAATACAAATTTAAAAAAATAATAATAATTTATTGGCACTACTTGCATAAAAAACGTTGAAAATGCGCATCGTATTTAAGAAAACTGATGTAACTTGTTTTACGATAATATGACAATTTGGTAAATTAAATATACAAATATTTGTGTATTGGATTTAGAATACGAATTTTTAAAAAATAATAATAATAAATGATTTTCATAATCCTTTCCACATAATTATTCCCAAACAAATATTATCATAACAACCTATTATAATCCTTCCCCCAAACACATACTATCATAACATTACTATTCATAATCATTCCCCCAAACACATATTATCACTATCAATAATAAACCTTCCCCGAACACATTTATTATAACACTAGGATTATCATAATCCTTTTCCCCCATAACTTTTTCTCTCCCCAAACGCACCCTCATAGATTTAAATACATGTACTTTCAATAAATTCTAAATTTCTTAAATTTAGGTTTTAAGTGTTTGTTTTTCAAATTCTATCAGTGTTATTATTAATATAATCTAAAGTTTTACTATAATTTGTAAATGTTTTAAGTACTTTTTTTATTTACAATTATATTTTTTAAAAAAATATATGAACTAAAATTGGAGTAAAATCTCAAAATATAGATATAAGAAAAGGCATTTTAACCAAAAAGGTACCAATTAAAAGACACGTGCTTAAAATATTATTGAATGATAAGGATGGAAAGTAAAAATGTAAAAGAGAAACATGGACCACCACTAAATTCATATCAATAATTTTAGAAAATGAAGTTCGGGAAACACATTTTTTTATTTTTAAGATAGTTACAAATTAGGGGTGTCCATGGTTCGGTTCGGTTCGATTTCAAGCTAAAACCGCATCGAAATGCAAAAAAAGTTTCATACGAAACCGAACCGAACCGCACGTTTGTGTCAAACCCAATAAGAACTGAACCGTATTATGCGGTTTGATTTCAGTTCGGTTTAAATCTCGGAGAATCTCAGGGTACCAAAACATTGAGTTTGATAAAATTTGCCTTTTTGTTTTAAACTCCAAACAATCTTGAGCCACCAAAGCGCACCGAGTTCTATAAAATTTTCTTTTATATTTTAGATTTCAGTAGATCTCGGATCAAGATATTTAACCAAGTTTTAGAAACAAAAGTTTTGTGAACATTTCTTTAAATTTATTTAATTTTTTTAAATAAAGCAATTCGGTTCGGTTTTAGAATTGGTTTGAAACATTGAATCAAACTGAACTGCATAAGAAGCAGTTTCAACATAACATAAACCGCACCGAACTGCATGTAATCGATTTCAATTCGGTTCGGTTCGATTTTCAAATATTTTATGAACACCTCTATTGCAAATATAGTAATTAGATTCAAAATATTAGCATATATAGCAATATTTAAAAAAAAAACTGTAAATATAGCAAAATAATCTCTTTAAAATCTATCTTCGATAGACTTTGTTATATTTGTAATTTTTAAAATTTTTGTTCATAAAATTGGAATCCATTATAAATAAATAAATAAATAAAAGGAGTTTGAAAAGCATATGTCGTTTATATTCTTCTTTCATCTTTGCTTGACACATCGATAAGTCATAAGACAAGTATGAAGGACCACGACTTTGGCCAACTTTATAATCTTTTAAACCAATAATGGATGAGTGAAGAAAATGATCTATCTATTGTCGAGATTGAACCTTTGATTTTCTTTTGTCGATGGAATAATATTTTAATTAAGAAATATTTGGATGAATACTCTTTTCTTTTATTACTATTATTATTTTTTCCTCGTTTTGTTTTTGTCTACTTCAAAGAAACATAAATTACGATATCGACTTGTTCTTTATTAGGATTAAAAAGAATACTCGATTTTTTGTTATCGTTGACATATATGAATTTAGTGCTTACAATGAATTAGTGCATGTTATGCAAAATAGAGATATCTTACACGAGTGTAATGCAGTGTATAGTTATCAAACACACTTCAATGCTCAAATTATTAGTTATTTTGGTCGTGAACTATGAGTAGATGTTGGATATACTTCAAAGGTATATTATTATTATTGTATTATTTTGTTTATATAGAAGTTTTAGTTAAGTTATGGTTAGTCGTTTATTGAGCCATTACAATGACTTAAATTGAAGTGTAATGTCATAAAAATGTGACAACAATTACATATTAAATATGCGAGTCTTAATATCCAAATTCTGAAGAAGTAATTAATTGTCTTTCTGATCAAATTGTCATAGTAACCTTTTTACCGACTCCAAGGGTTCTCATTAGATCTAGTTGGATTCCTTATCTCTTAAGGTTTGTCTTGTGTCCTTCCAACTTATACAATTAATTCTTCTTGACAATTAACTAAATTTCAAAATAAATTTCATGTGAAGAAGTTTATAAATTTATTTTTCAAAATCCATTGTGATCGAATTCAAAATTATTTTTAAAATAACACAATTCAAAGAAATCAAAGAACATTCTTCAACATTTAAATCATTATTGTTTAAATATATGCCTTTCGTTTTATTATATATTGTTGGCAATAACTTTGAAGACAATATTATCATCATCCCTCAGCGTGAGTTTATTTTATTATTCTACTACATATCCAGCTATTTATGATTATTCTTATTAATAAAAAATATTTACAAAATATAATTTTTTTCGTTAAGATTTTATCACTAATAAGTACTAATTAGACTTCTATTAATTGTCTACAATGTGTCATTGATAGACATCGATAAAAGTCTCATTTTCTATTCGTCATATGTTCATTTAGTTCATTTAGTGGCTGATAATTCTTTTTTAAGGTTTAGTTTATCAAACTATAGTTTAATATCTTATCAATAGAATTATTGTTATTATTATTATATATTGATACTAGAAATCTAACCATTAACTTTCTTTTATTTTTGAAAATTTTAATTTATTTTTTAACTTCAACTAATATCCAAGAGATCAAAGCATCAACTCTTAAATTTTTTAATTAAATATTGAAATAAAATATATAATTTTTTTTTCAACAATCGTGCGAAGATCGAATCGTTAATCTTTATTAAAATTGATAATTGATAGACTTTTTACGAACCCAACTTTAAAAATTTGTCAGCTAAAAAAGTGAACCAACGTTAAAATATCATCTTTATATCTTTCTTTTTTCTTCTTAGTGTTATAACCCTAGGTATGCAACGTGCATTTTGCTAAAAAAAGATCAATAACTCAATATTATCTTTGTTAAATTATTAATTGACTCAAAAGTTTAAACGGATCCCTGACGATACATTTGATATAGATTATATGATTCGTTAGTGTTTCATCAGTGCTATATAAGAGAGAATTGGGAAAAAGAGAGAAAAGATAGAAAAATTAAAAGATATATTTTTTGGGTTTAAATTGATATAACCACTAAAGTTTAATTATATGAATCTCGATATTTACACGGACTAAATTTAGAGTTGTAAAGGGTGTACAATAAAATGTTATTGAATATTTGTCATAGGAAATGATAGAAAACAAAGAAAATGTAATGATACCCAAAGGACCACTTTTTCTTAATTTTCTTTCTTAGATGTAAAGAGGAAAGGACCACCTTTTTATTTCTTTACTATTATTATTTTTTAAATTACACCTAGAAATTTAAATCTCTAATTCTTTATTTTAAAAAAGATATTAAATTATTGCTTGTAAGTCTTTTAAATATATTATCACATTATCAAGATTAAGAATTGTCATTTTTTGTAGCAATAAAGAAATACCGACAATTTCCACATGATTTTTTGTAATGCAAATATGTGAATTTAAAATTATCATCAAAAAAAGAAAAAAAAAGATTAATACTTTTTGCGTGGAATGTTGTTGAGAAAGTGAAAGTTTGGATCACCGACTTTGTTCATTTTTTAAAAACTTTTTGTTAGATAACAAATGAGGGCTAGGAAATAAGTTAGGATTTTATCTTAGATGAGTTTTTTTTTCCTTTTTTTAAAAAAATATATTCCTTTTAGGAAATCAAATTATCTTCCTATTAGGAAATCATTGAAATTTAGGAAGAAATTTGATATTTGGGAAAAGAAAATTATTGATATTTGAGAAATTTGAGAAAAGAAAATTATTGATGTTTGGAATAAAACTATTTCGTGACAATTTATGAAGAAATTTGATATTTGAGAAAAGAAAATTATTGATATTTAGAATAAAAACTATTTTGTAAAAATAATTGTAGCTGGTGAGATTTGAACTTACAACCAAAGAGTTGTGCAGGAGAGGCACAACCACTATAGCAAAAGCAAAAATTAGACAAAATGAAACTAAATTTAATATATATTGTAATCTAACACTTCAAAATTAATATTAAAATACAAAAACTGATAATGTAGGGGGGGCACGTGCCCCTCGTGGCCCCTTAATGGATTCGTCCTTGCTTTCTTCCCTATATTTTTCGTTGTTTGATTTTATTTTAACTTTGAAATTTTTTAGAATTAATTTACGATCGAACTTTAAAAATATCTAATATTGACAATAGCTCTTTTTTGTTTTTCTAAAAACAAATTAACTATGAATACTATATAAGTTTTAGTACATGTATTAACATGTTCACGTACATTTTTTTAAATACAATTTCATGGATCCATTTGAAGTGTGTCTAAAATCATGATTAAAATATGGAAAATTTTCATAGAAAAGTATTGAAACTATTTACAAAATATAACAAAAAAAACTTAAATACACTATCTAAGGAGTTGGCTGGATTTTGCTACATTTTGTAAATTGTTTCAATATCTTTTTGCTATTTTTGAAAATGTCTCTTAAATATATAGTCATTTTCATCTATATTTTAGTTTAAACAAATCACTTACTTTTAGAAAAAAAAAAAAAAGAAGCTAGTAATAACTAAAAAAAACAAGTATTAATTAAATTGCTTTTCTAAACTCATATATTAAAAAAGAGAAATATATATAAATATAAAATTAAAGGTTGATATACATATCATCTCATTCAAATTTAAGTAATTAAGACATTTTGTATTTATTATTATATTTTTTTAATAAAAAATTGTCAAAAGTAGAACATTTGATAAAATATTTACATTTCATATAAAAAATCAAATGTATTAACAAATTTTAGTGGTTTTCTTCTAAAAAAATGTAAATAGTTTGTCAACTTTTTCTATTTTTGCAAAAACAACATTGTTTAATTAAGGTAATTAAAACTATATATATTATAGGGGCATTTTTAAAAACAACAAAATAAATTAAAATATTTACAAGCTATAGCAAAATTTTAAATTCTATCAATGATAGTCTTCTATCACTATATCATATCAGTGACTATCAGTGATAAAATTTTCTATGGATTGTAAATATTTTGTCAAATTTGCTATTTTTGAAAATTTTCCTGCATTATATATATGTTTTCTAATATTCTTAAAAGTATTGAAGTTTATGTTAAGATGCAAAAACCTAAAAGATATAATTGAATCCAAATTGAATAGTTAAAAAGAAAAGAAAAAAAAAGAGAAAGAAAAACCTATAAATTTATTAATATGCTGCCACGATTGAACTTTAAAGAGCAAAAGATCATCTTTGAAAACATGTCTTAATTCTCTCACATGCATTTTTGTTTTTAAAAATTTCATCATATATACTATTATTGATGAACAAAGAAACAAATTAGAAGAAACCTCTTCTTCTTGTGGGGCTAGTTTTTTTCAAGTGATGGAATTCAATATCATCAACCCTTTGTCGTTGATAGTTTCCCCAAGAAGAGAATGTGTGATGACCGTAGTGATTTTCTTCTCGAGTTTCTGTTGAAATGGCTGCATTCGATGTGTCAACTTTACGTTATTTACATGGTTTTTTTTTGTTTGTTTTAAGATTTGAAGAAGTATAATATTAAAATTCTCTAATTACTATAAAGATATATCTATTCTCTGGTCTTTGACGATAAAATCTGTGCGTCGTTAGTTTTATTCTTCGTTAAAAACTGCAGTTTTATGATCGTGCCATAGCTTTTTAACGATTGTGCTTTTAGAAAGAAAAAAATGTTGTATTATGATCAAATGTTGGATAGTCAATTTGAAAACAAATAGTTTGATAAACGTCGGATTATAATTTAAATAATTTTTTAAAAACTTTTTGTTTGATACTGTATTTTTAAACTATAAAATTAGTACACAATTTGCCTACAAAATTTTTGGTTGATTATCGACTACTATAAATTACTACTATTAATTGATTTATGACCTATGTTTTAGTTATAAAATAATTATATAATTAAATTTTGTAATATTATATACTTTATAATAAACTACATATACATATTTAAATTTTTTTAAAAATTGACTTTATTACCTGACATACTATTTTTCCAAACGTATTTTTAAATATAACTGTCTATTAAATTTTATCTTTTAACGATTTTGTTTTATAAAGTATAAATAGTTTGTCAAAATTTTCTATTTTTGAAAAAAACTCCAAATTTAAAATTCAAATTTTGGAAATATAAAGACGTTTTTCAGAATTTGTAGCCTCAAAAATCCGAAAAGTAGTTTTTTAAAAAACATAATCTAAACTAATTGTTATTTGAAAACATAGAACATAACCATATTATCAATTCCAACATTTTCAATACAATTTATTTACATTTTTTATTCCTAAAAATTTAAAATTGACGTCTATTTGATCTCTAAGATTTTAAAAGAAATACTTCAGTCTTTTATATAATTTATTTACACTTTTGATTCCTAAAAATTTAAAATTGACGTCTATTTGATCTCTAAGATTTTAAAAGAAATACTTCAGTCTTTTATATTTGTAAATTGATACTAAATAGTCCATAACTTAATTTTAACCTAATGGAATTGTGACAAAAATTTTATGTGTGTGGCCTTCATAAATATTGCATATGTTATTTCTAGAAGCTGAAAAAATGTTTGAGCTAAAATATTTAATCATTTATGCAATGATGTATATATCTATGTATTAAATATATATTTATTAACTTTTTCTTATATCGAGATGGAGAGGAAATGAAGATATTGTATTCGCGCATTTTATTAAAAACTAGTTGGTAACACGTAGGCGTTGACTTTTTATTTTATTTTATTAATAAAAAGAGTAATTAATTATACAAATAATATGATTCTATATTTATTTACTCATAATTTTTTGAAATACATTTTTCAGCTTCATTTTTTTACAAATCTTTTACTCGAGACTTGTTATATGTTTATAAATCGAATGAACTAAAAGATATAAAAAATTTGATAGTATGACTATGAAACAATCCATTCAATCAAATGTTAGATCAATGAGTAAATTATATATATATCAATTACATATCAAATGTTTAAATTGATTGAAATTTTGGACGTCCGAATTTAACTTGATTATTATTTGGACATTTGTGTTAATTCTTTATATTTGATGTATTTCTACCCTATTCAACAAGTCTAATTATTTAACAAATTTCCCAAGAATAATAGTTAGTTATTGTTTTGAAATGAATAATTAAATTTAAATGAAAATATATTATTGAAATAATATAAATAGAGAAGACAAATTTTTTTCTTCGATCCCTCAATTATAAGATCTATAATATATTATTGCAATAAGCACATTCTACATCTTTACATCAAAAGCATACTTAATTACAAAACAATAATTAAAAATTGAAAAACCTAATTCTTTGACATCCTCATTCCACTTTGTTATTTTTTGGAAATGACGCTTCTAACCGTTCTCTCTTTAGTCTCTCACTTTTACATTCTTCATCTTTGAATTGTCATCAATTTCTCTCATTTTTTTATTGGGTTGAGCTAGCTTTTAGGCATTAAAAAATCTGATGAAGGTTTGTGGGCTTTTGTATAGTCTTGGCTCACAAATCTTTATTTAAACTTGTTGGTAAACTAATTTCTTCACACTCTTAATTTTTTGTTGTGACTTGTAAACATGAATAAAAAAGAAAAAGAATGAGATATTTATATCCAAAGATTTGAAAAGGAAAAAAAAAATTGAAAGCTCAAAATAAATACAAAATAGTTAATATGAGATAAGGGAACATGAATAGGTGTGAGATAAATAAATGTGAATAGATAGGAGATAAAGGAATGTGAATAGATAGGAGATAGAGGGATGTGAGTGATTTTAGAGAAATTTAAATGATATAATTAATTGAAGATAAAATTTTGAAATTATTAACATTAAAATATTTATTAATAATTAATTTAAAAATTAAAAAAAAATTACAATAAAACCAAAATAAGAAACAAACAAATATAATAAGTAGGAGTACCAAATTGAAAACAAAAAATTTCTCATCATCTATACTTTTAGACATACTATAGATGTTACAGATGAGAAACAATAAATAGAAAAATTAGGGGAAATTATAAAAAAAATAGGATAATTTTGATGGATATAAAGAGTTTTGGGATGGATTTAAAAAAAAAAAGATGGTTTTTAGGACAAATTAATTGGAAAAAGTCTATGTTACCCCTAAGTTAAAAAAAACTCTAAAAATCAATTTATGAATTCTTTCTCTTCTCCTTCTCCCTCCGTTTTCCCACTTTCCAAAAATATATTTCATTTTTCTCTCATCTCTCCCTCTGTGTATTCCATTTTCCCCCATTTTCACAAAATTTCCTTTTTCTTCCTTTTCCATTCTTTAATTCGTTTTCTTGAAATTCCTTTCTCAAGCTCCTCCCAGGGCTTCCCACCGGCCTTTGAAAACTATGTCGTTTCTTATCACCTCATCCTTTGCCTTTTTCAAGCTTCTTCCTCTCTCGAAATCAAATCCTCTTTCAAAGAAGCCATTTAAGCTCTCACAGCTCGCTGCCATGGTCATCCCCCACTCTGTATCATCTTCGATATCTTTATTGGTTGGATTACCAATGTCGCCAAACAACTCGGCGTCTACCACGCAATATTTAGCGGCGTTGGAGGTTTTGGCCTAGCTTGCTATGTCTCTCTTTGGCTCAACCTTCCTCACTGGAACGTCGTCGCCCACGACTTTCTCTGTCAGATTTTATAGAAGGTACCGTTCAACTCCATAAGACCCAATTGCCGACTAACATCGCGGAAGCAGATGGTGAAGGTGGTTGGTCGATTTTTTAAAATCTATCTATTTTAGAAACTTGCAGCTCGTTGTTACTGTAGCTAAAATTGAGCAAGAATTTAAAGATTTTGGAAGATTTCTGCCTAATGGTGTATATTTTAATTTGTGGGGAATTGATTATCAAGATAAGATGGTACTTTTCCCCCTTAGATGGTTTTTAAGATGCAATTCAAGTGGGAAAATTTTGACATTTCAAGTACAAGCACTTGTTAGACAATGGGAGGGAAAAAGACTTGAGAGATGATGACCCTTTTCATTAAATCTTATACTGAAACTTGTTTGCTTTTACCCTTTTGTAGCAGTTCCGTAGTCATTAGGTGAATATTGTTGCCATTTTACAATCAAATAATGTATGATTGAGTGAGCATCTTGCCAAATAAATGAACAATTTAGATCCTTGAATGCCAGTTTTTTCATCATGCTTTGTAGTGAGATTTCGTTAATATATATCCCTTTTTTGGTCCAAGAGATTTTGATATTTAATGACCTTCTGAATTTTTATAATTTGTCACTTAATACATTATAATTTTGAACTTGATTTGAATTTTGAAGTTTAGTTTGAAAAAAAAAACTCATGTGTTGTGTATAGTTGTTTTTCAAGGATAACGTTGAATCAATGATACATGTGAGACTTTCGATGTATAACAATGACATAGTGGAGTATGGAAAAAAATTAAGTGAATTTTTGTTTTATGTTTTAGTTATTCTTCTAATTTTGCAAACATATATATCCCTTTTAAGTGAGTCTATCTCGCACGCATCTCGAACCTATCTCACAGCATTTTGCACATTTCAAACTTTCACTATGAGTTTCACAATCAAATTGCTACCGTTCCTAAGCCATTTAGAGTGATTTTATGCATGTTTAGTAAGTTTATTAGGTCATTGCGTTTTATCTCGCACACATCTTGTACCTATCTCGCACATTTCAAACTTTCACTATGAGTTTCACAATCAAATTGCTACCATTCCTAAGTCATTTAGAGTGATTTTATGCATGTTTAGTAAGTTTATTAGGTCCTTGTGTTTTATCTCGCACACATCTTGCACGTATCTTGCACACATCTTGCACCTATCTGGCACATTTCAAACTTTCACTATGAGTTTCACAATCAAATTGTTACCGTTCCTAAGTCATGTAGAGTGATTTTATGCATGTTTAGTAAGTTTATTAGGTCCTTGTGTTTTATCTCGCACGCATCTCGCACCCATCTCGCACATTTCAAACTTTCACTATGAGTTTCACAATCAAATTGCTACAGTTCCTAATCCATTTAAAGTGATTTTATGTATGTTTAGTAAGTTTATTAAGTTTTTGTGTTTTATCTCGCACGCATCTCGCACCTATCTCGTACACATCTTGCACTTATCTCGCACACATTGTTCTTCATAGTTTTGTGAATGAAAAATGGGAAAGGAAGAAAAAGGAAATAAGAGGTTTTGTGAAAATAGGGGAAAATGGAATACGGAGAGGGTGAGATGAAAGAAAAATGAAATATTTTATTGGGAAGTGGGAAAATGGGGGGAGAAGGAGAAGGAGAAAGAATTCCATAAATTGATTTGTAGAGTTTTTTTAACTTAAGGGCAATATAGTATTTTCCTAGTTAATTTGTCCTAAAAGTCATCTATTTTAAAATTCATCCCAAAACTCTTTATACCCTTCAAAATTATCCTATTTTTGGTAATTTCCCAAAAATTAGATTGACCTACCTAAATTAAACAATTCATAATTGATAATACACTTGACATAATAATATATTAAATATCATAATACTTTATCCTAATCTTACTTTATTTTCCACTTATATTGATGTATATCTTGTTAAATATATATATTTAAGATTTATATATATGTTCTGATTCAATATTTTTGTTTTTACAATTCAAACTATACACTAAAAAAATATTATGTATATTTAGATGTGATAAACCTTGGATATGTATATTTTCTATATAGTAGGTATATATACCATGCACATATGTATTGTATATATATAATATCACGTTAATCAACTTTAGACTTTTTAAGTTTCCAAACATGATCAATTAATGAATTTAGTATAGGTTCAAGGGCTCGACATTCTCTCAACTTTATGTTATTTATATATATAATAATAACAACAATATCAATATGAGTTAACTTAGTGGTATAAATGTCGTCTTTCAGCTCTCTCTAGACCTAGGTTTAAGTCTCACAATTTTCGAACCATAAAGCTTTCATTAACAAAATTTTAATTTTGAACCAATTAAAAAAAAAAAAAAAAACCAAGTTTATAAAAACCATATTTTTTTAATCTTCAAAATTTGACTTAGCTTTTGAAAATATTAACAAAAAGTAGATAACAAAATAGAAAATTTAGACAGTAAAAAAGGAATTTTAATTATAAACTTAATTTTAAAAAATTATAAAAACTAAACACAAAATTGATTAACAAACAAGATCTAAATTGATAAGTTATTCTCAAATTTGAATAATGTTTTTCCCGTCAGATGTATAGTAAAATTGGAATATATATACGAACCCAAATAGTAATTTCATTATAAATTAAACATCTTTTTCTAATTAAGAAAATGGTCGTAAGTATACTTCAATTAACATGTTTAT
This sequence comes from Cucumis hystrix, assembly GCA_025688845.1. Lineage (NCBI taxonomy): Eukaryota > Viridiplantae > Streptophyta > Magnoliopsida > Cucurbitales > Cucurbitaceae > Cucumis > Cucumis hystrix. Next base: position 17,148 of record JACWES010000161.1, read on the forward strand.
TTGAATCAGATACCCTGCGTATTATTATTATTGAACTCAAACAAATATATAAATATATAACAAATAATCAACTTGGCCATATAAAAATAATGTTACTCCACATTTGTCCTATGGATGTGACCAATTTATGGGCTAACAATTGCACAATGGCTCATCCTTATTTTACATTTCATGCACATCTCCTCTCATTATAATTTTAGAAAGTTGTATCAGTTGACAATAGAATTAAAAAAATAAATCAGTCAATAACATCTATTTTTTATATATTGCAAAAATGATAAATATGACAAGTAATTAATAATATTAGAGGGTTTTCAAAGGATTATTCGCTTTTAAATTTGCTCCTTTTTTAATTTAAAAAATGTAGTAATATAAGTCTTATTATCATAATTTTTTTTGCTATTTTTGCAAGTGTCCATTATAATTTTGAATATATGAAATCGAACCAAAATATTCTAAGATATAAAAATTTTAGAAACTATCAATAATAGATATCATTCAACATTTTTTCACTTATAATAGTTTCCTAGCATAAATGTACGGTAGATATATTATAAATTAAATACTATTTTTATCACATTATTAATTAAGAGAATAAAGTAACAAACCTAAATGTGCAAAAACGACAAAGTTGCAATTGTACCGTTAAATTTTCTATTTTATAAATTGGACTTCTAATACTTCTAGAATTGTTAAAATTAAATTCTCAAACTTGCAATAATGGTAAAAATTGGAACTATAAATAAAAAAATTGAATACTCAAACTTGTAAGTTTTACCTACATTACAATTTATATTTTAATGCATTATATAAGTTTAAAGGTTCAAATTTTAATACTTTTAATATAGTTTTTGCCATTTCTAATTTTTGATTGATAATCACACTGAAAATCTCAAAGGGTTAGTAATTGTATATCACTTGAAACCAAATTTTTATAAATGAATTAATTTAGTATCATTCATTAGAATTAAAATTTAAAACCATTAATTCATCAAATGGATAGGCCAAACTTAATTTGTATATATTAATATGAATATGTTTCATTAATTCTTTATTAATATTGAAATGAATAGTTTCTGATTAGATTATGGATCAAAAGTATTATATTGTTTATTAATCTACTTTTCCTTTAAAAAAATTCACTTAAAACAAATCAAATTTAATAATTAAACTGATATATAATATAGTTTGAAATTTTAATCACATTATACAATTTAATTTGATTTTTTCATCTATATTTAATTCTCAATAAACTTCTCTTTTGCTTTTACCTACTAGCCCCCTTTTTCTTTTTGCTTTTTTTTTTATTCGTTTGGATGGAAGAATGTCAAAAAAATGATTTGAAATTAATTGTTAAATAGAATGTATTAGAAAAATTTGTCTAGATGAAAAAAAAAATAAAGAAAATTAAAATTGAAATAACTCTACAATTCTAAACTCAAATCTTTTTTTTTTTTTTTTGTTAATAGAACAAATAATTAAAAAAATACAAAATTCTTAACACTATTTATGAAATATCTCTAAAAAATTTCTCACTATTTTATATTTCAATTTATTTCTCACACCCTCAATGCCTTATCCCTATTTTCTCCAAACAAATAAAATAACTAAAATTTAGAAATGAATTGAAGAGTACAAGAGAACAAAAAATGGATTGTGAAGAAAGCAAATTAAAAAATCATGCAATCTTTTCAAAACATGCAATATTCTCAAAACATGCAATATTTTCAAAACATGCAATATTTTCAAGACTTGCAAAATTTTCAAAAACATGTAGACTAAAAATAATAATATAATAAAAATTGGGTTGGTTCATCTTTACCAAATTGATATCTTCTTCTTTGGTTATGGGTATAAATAAGTGTTGTCTTCTACACCAAAATTCACCAAATCCATTTTCTTCTTCTTTCTCTCCGTTTGCTTTGTTCTTTGAATTGAGTTTTCATGGCTATTAGAATTCCTCCAACTCTTGGTCTTACTCGTCCCGGTCCAAGCAATGCCCCTAAAGTTTGTAGGACACGTACCTAATTTAAGTGTTTATTGATCTCTTATTTGCTTTTCTATCCACGTGTGTCATTTTAGAAGTGCTATAGATAGTTTCAGTTTTTTTCGATTTGAACCATAGAACATAAGTACATTGTTGGTTTTGATATCTCTGGTATTTTGACAAACGTTGAGTTTTTTACGGTGAAGATCTTTATATATGTATAAGTAAGACTGACGAACTAATAAAGTTGTCATTGTTGATAAGTTGTTCTTTCAATGAAAAGTTAAAATTGAAACTGCACATGGTCTTGAACTCATTAAAATGAACCTAATGCAATCGATATCTATACTATATTGAATTTAAGTGACTAAGAGATTAAGTTGTTCCTTGGTCTATTTCCCTTTTTGCATGTAGAGAGAGAGAGAAAAAAAAAGACTATTTTGCATTTTATAAGTTGAACGTCATTATTGTTATTAATCATATTGTACTCTTGACATTCATTCCCTTTTCTTTTTCTTTCTTTTAAGAATAATATATCTTGCTAAAAGTAGCCATTTTATAAAATAAATATCTTCTTGAACCACAAGTTAGATGATTTTTCTTGAATCACTTTTGATAAAATGCTTCGAAGTAAGAACTTTTAATTGAATAATGTTTTGAAAAAGAACTTCCAATAAGCTAAAAATTCTTTGCATACACTAAACAAATGTGAAGTGTTATCTTAAACAAGAAATGGGCTTGCATTTTTTTCTCTTTTTTTTGCCATGAAGAAGTACTAATATTGTATGTTACCTGTTTCATAAAATGTCTCAAAGATAACTTTTGCTGCAAAAGACACTGATGTCTTGGAATGGAATGGAGACTTGCTTGCTGTGGGTGTCACAGAGAAAGATGTGGTGAAGG
>JACWES010000162.1:0-19991 GCA_025688845.1 Cucumis hystrix
AGTTGAAAATCAGAGATAAATCTAGAGTTTCAGCACTTTAATTTGTTGGGTAGAAAGGAAGAAAACCGGTAAATTGAAGGTGGGAAGAGGAAGGGTTGCAGGAAAGAGCTGTAATTAAACCAGGGATGCTTCAATTTAGGGGTTATCCAACTAAACTGCAAAACTAGGTTTGCAGAAAAGAGCTATAACTTGAAGCTGATCTACTTTTACAGTATTGTTGTTATTATTTTTTTTAATGAACAGACTTGCTTTCCTCTTGAGAGTGTTATTCTAGTTTAGTTTTCTTTATTTTTTAGTTTTTTTTGTTCATTTTTTCAACGGGAGTTGGTTCTTAGTATTGCTCATGAAGTTTGCTTGTTTAAGCCTTCATAATAGTTCTTCTTGGTTGTCTCAGGTCATTCAGCCTTGCATGCCCGCCTTGGGTGAACTAAAGATTGGATTGAGTTATGACGTCTTTTGTAAAGCCAGAGAATGCTTTAAAACGTGCTGAAGGTGAATAAGCATAATGCTTCTTGTATTTGCATTTGCTATAGATTGCGTTGTATTTGCGAGTATGTCATTAATTTTATATGGACTTTGTTTGAGTTGAATGTTAGGTTCTTTTGACAAATTCTGGTACTTTAAGTCCTCAAAATTCAATGAATTTTGTTTATTGTTTGTTGGGAAGTCAGTTCAGTATATGCATCCTAAGTGACATTGATAATACATTATTGGTGTGCTGATGTCTTCTGAACTCATTAGACATGTTATATTATATTTATATTTATAGGTTCAGGATATGCGTCCTTAGTGACATTGAAAATACATTATAGGTTCAGTATATGCGTCCTAAGTGACATTGATAACACATTATTGGTGTGCTGATGTCTTCTGAACTCATTTCCTTTTCTCATTTTATAAAACATATAAATATAATATAATGTGTATAACATAATTTTACGGGTAGGTGGAGAATATTAGAAAATCATTGGAAAATCTCTTTTCTTATTCTGGGCGTATAAAATGTCAGTTTGCCTATGTTGTGGCTTGTGTTTCTTGTTACTTGAGTTCTATGTTTGTGTTTCTAGTCCACCATTGTTGATCTATTTGCCATATTTTGAAATTTATGATGTGTCTATTGTTTTCTGTGAAATGAAGCTTATGAAGTATTTAATTTATTCTTATTGTCTGTTCAGAGCTGATAAATGTTGGCCAGAAGCAAGATGCCTTGCAAGCTCTTCATGATCTTATAACTTCAAAGAGATATCGAGCATGGCAGAAACCCCTTGAGAGGATTATGTTTAAGTATGTTGAGCTCTGTGTGGACATGAGGAAAGGAAGGTTTGCAAAGGATGGATTAATTCAATACCGTATTGTTTGCCAGCAAGTCAATGTTACTTCTTTGGAGGAAGTAATCAAGCATTTTCTGCATCTTTCAACTGAGAAGGCAGAGCAGGCTCGTAGTCAAGCTCAAGCCTTAGAAGAAGCTTTGGACGTTGATGATTTGGAAGCTGATAAAAGACCAGAAGATCTGATGCTTAGTTATGTCAGTGGTGAAAAGGGAAAGGATAGATCTGATCGTGAACTTGTTACCCCTTGGTTTAAATTTCTGTGGGAGACATATCGAACAGTTCTGGAGATACTGCGAAATAATTCAAAGTTGGAGGCACTTTATGCGGTAGGTCATAACTAAGCTAGTTATTTGGTGTATGCGTTATTGAGTTTACTTTTCAGTTTATATCTTCTAAAAAATGAGAAGTATAGTATTCGGGTGGAATTTTATTTTGGTCCTGATAGGTAGTAGTAGTTAAATCCCTGTCATAATGTAACACAGCTTCCTATTGGTTCTAATGGTTGGAGGATCTAAGAAAGCTTTTGACATCTGTATCAGCCATAGGAAGGTGTGTTTAGGGCTCTTGGTTGAAGTATAGTCCCTACACTTTTAGCTTTGTGTAAATTTAACCCCTAAATTTTAAAAGGTTTTTATTAGGTTCATGTACTTTCAACTTTGTGTCCCATAGGTCATGATCTTGAACTTTAAAAGAGTCTTTTAGGTCTTAAAATTTGGATCATTTTTAGTATGTCCCAAAGACATAGTTGGAACTTTGGTATAAATCTTATTAGGGAAACTGACTACTTGAAATTATACTGATCCTCCATTTTCTTTTTCTTCTTCTTGCGGAGCTGAATGAATTATTACCATAAAATAAAATATCACTAGCCTCATTTTTTATATTTTTATGAATTATTATTGATCAGTAATAGTAATGTTTCTCATTTTAGTTATGCTGGTGTTCCCCATTTGTAGATGACAGCCCATCGTGCCTTCCAGTTTTGTAAGGTGTACAAAAGAACAACAGAATTTCGCCGGTTATGTGAAATTATTAGAAATCATCTTGCTAATCTCAACAAGTATAGAGACCAGAGGGATCGGCCTGATCTTTCTGCTCCAGAGAGCTTGCAATTATACCTAGACACAAGATTTGAGCAGCTGAAGGTTGCCACAGAGCTCAAGCTCTGGCAGGTCTGAATTTTTCTCTTATAGAAGGAAGAAGTGGGTCAATGTCCAGATTTTAAAAATTCATATCAGGATTTCTTACTCTACAAATAATTAAACTAAAAAATTTATATATTATCGATTTTTACAGGAAGCTTTTCGTTCTGTGGAAGATATTCATGGTTTGATGTGTATGGTGAAGAAAACACCTAAACCATCCTTGATGGTGGTGTATTACGTCAAATTAACAGAGATCTTTTGGATATCGGATAGCAATCTTTATCATGCATATGCATGGCTTAAACTTTTCTCCATTCAGAAAAGTTTCAACAAAAATCTAAGCCAGAAGGATTTGCAGCTGATAGCTTCATCTGTTATTTTGGCAGCGCTTGCAGTGTCTCCCTATGACTCTAAGCATGGTGCTTCCCATTTAGAACTTGAACATGAGAAAGAGCGGAATTTGAGGATGGCTAATCTTATAGGGTTCAGTTTAGATTCCAAACTTGAAAGTAGAGATGTGGTAAAACAACTTGCCTAATTGGATTTTCTTTTATATTTTTCCCAACCAGAACATTACCTTTCTTTCTGTTTATGTTTCATCCAGCTTTCTAGGGCGAATCTTCTTTCCGAACTGGTATGTCTGATTACTTTTACTTCAATATTTTGTTGACTATTTCCCTCTTACCCACTGAAATTATACTTCAATTTGTTCACATTCATTTGAAGTAATAAGGGTGGATAGTAAATTTCAATACCTTCTGAAATTAACATCATGCTTCCTATCACACAAGAATTTTTTGGGGAAAAGAAAGAATACCATGGAAGTTCTTGATTCATCTTTAGCCAATGCTCTTCTTTGGTGTAAAAATATGCAACCATTCTAAACTTACAGCTTAAATTTCATAGTTTCTTTTTGGAGGAATCTTTTGTATTCCTGTCATTAGCTACTTATGTAACTCTTTAGATATTTCATTCATCAATGAAATTGTCTTATAAAATAAAAAAGTAATAAGAAAACACCATGCTTTCTATTGGAAGCTTTATGTTTACCAATTATGAACTGCTCTTAAATTTTTTTTCATTAGGGCTGATGCGCAATCTTCTACCTCGTCTCTTTTATACAAAGGACTTATGTTTTTTTGTTTACAGTGAAAATTCCATACAAATACGTATCACAGCTTTTAGTGTGTACTCATAATTCTAGTTCTGTTTGCTTAGTAGATTTCTGCTGTTCTTTAGGTGTCTAAAGGAGTCCTTAGCTGCACAATTCAGGAAGTTAAAGATCTCTATCATCTTTTGGAGCATGAATTCTTCCCTCTTGATCTTGCAACAAAATTGCAACCCTTGCTTAACAAAATATCGAAGCTTGGAGGTAAGCTTTCATCAGCTTCATCTGTCCCCGAAGTGCAATTGTCCCAGTATGTTCCGGCTCTTGAAAAACTTGCTACCTTGAGGCTGCTTCAGCAGGTACTTCACTTTTATATATCGTGAACGTTGTAATAATATTGCTCATATATAAAGAAAAAACATTGGTTCAAAATTTTGTTTGATGCATTGAACTTTTTATTTTCCTATGTTATTCCAGGTCTCCAAGGTGTATCAGACTATGAAAATTGAGAGTCTATCGCAGATGATCCCATTTTTTGATTTTTCTGCCATGGAAAAAATATCAGTTGATGCAGTTAAACAAAATTTTGTCGCCATGAAAGTTGATCATTCAAGGAACATTGTGTTATTTGGCAATTTGGTATTGATTTTTTTTCCTTTTTGTATTCTTTTTCCTTTCTTCTTCTTTTGCACTAAGGGACAAGGTCACTGAGATTTGAGCCATGCTAGATAATTGCTTTTCCCTTGATGTTAATGTGTCCAATCTTATTTCTGTCTGCTGTTTAAGTTATTATTAAACCCTTATGACTTTGTCTCTGCCCTTTTTGATGTTCAACATGTCTTTAGATCTTATTGAACGTATTGATATTGAATTTAAGGGAATGACTTTATCTTTTTCTGTATATTAAGATTTAGGGAAATTGTAGTCTTTTCTCAGTTTCATGTATATATTTTGATTGATGTTTATAAACACATTTTCTTTTTATATATATATATATATATATTTTTATAGAGTGGAGATACAATAAAAAAAAGCATAATTGTTTTTTTATGTATCAATTTAGGGTATCGAATCAGATGGGCTTCGAGACCACCTGACCGTTCTTGCTGAATCCTTAAACAAGGCAAGAGCTATGATCTACCCTCCAGTTGGGAAAGCCTCAAAAACAAGTGATATATTGCCGGACTTGGCAGATATTGTTGATAAAGAGCACAAGAGGTTGCTTGCTCGGAAATCAATAATTGAGAAAAGGAAGGAAGAGCTGGAACGACAGCTTTTGGAAATGGTAGCCTCATCAAACTGTGAATAGCCATTTTCATTTTTCTGTTGATGTATGTATGAATAAAATGTGGTGTAACTGTGTTTAGGAACGTGAGGAGGAGTCAAAAAGGTTAAAATTACTGAAGATAACTGAAGAAGCTGAGCAGAAGCGACTTGCTGCAGAATATGAACAAAGGAAAAATCAACGGCTTCGTAGGGAAATAGAAGAGCGAGAACTTGAAGAAGCACAGGCTCTACTTCAGGAAGCTGAAAAGCGGGTTGGCAAAAAGAAGGGAAGCAGGAAACCGGTTCTTGACTCTGTGGGTTCTGTGTGTTAATTCTTTTTCTTATTTGGGAATGATGTTGGGTCTATTGATAACAAGGGATATATATCTCCAGGAAAAGTTGTCGAAACAAACTTTAATGCAATTGGCCCTTACTGAACAATTAAGGGAGAGGCAGGAAATGGAGAAGAAATTACAAAAGCTCGCCAAAACTATGGATTATTTAGAAAGAGCTAAAAGAGAAGAGGCAGCACCGTTAATTGAAGCTGAATTTCAGCAACGCTTGCTTGAAGAGAGAATGATTCACGAACGTAATCAGCAGGTTTGCTTTCTGAATGATTTTTTCAACACATTGAAAGAAACTACTATCTATGGTTATATACATTTGGTTGTAGTTTCTTTTCTTAATTCTTAACTGTGAAAATATATACCATATATGTCAGTGTATTTAGGCACCAAACTAAATTAAACATGTATATGGCATGTTTATATCATCCATAGGGAAATTAAGGGCTTTTCATGCAACAAAGAAAGGGTGGATATATCTTGTGGCATCAAGTGGTGTTGTCACATCTGCCTAAATCAAAGTGTTGAGGCCTCCAATGAGTTTTCATCTCTTTCATGTTTTGATTTTACTTTGTGTAGCTTCTGTATCTGTGCCCTAACATTCCAAAGCATAGTGACGAGCAGAAAGGGATCATCTAACACAGCACAATGCTAATTGATTTTGATTCTTTGGTTGTGTTTATGGGAATTTGTTCTTTTGAGTATGGTGGTGGAAACTAGGACGGTGACATGGAGGATGGCTCAAGTATTTTCAAGATGTAGTTATGGGTGGGCGACTGCAATTTTGCTGGCTTGTGAGTTCACATGCCACCTCGTGTCTTTTATCCTAAAATTAAACGATTCTCCTTCGCGTAAGAAACCTTCAATACATTCCACCTGTATCTCGAGTAATGAACTTACATGGATAGTTAGCGAGAAATGGCTTGAATTTGACTACATTATGTCATATTGCGAGGGTTGAAGAAAATCTAGCAGAACACTCCTTACTATCTTCATTGGAAGCTCTCCAGTAGTATGAAAAGAAATGACTTTGATAGGTACTATGGTTTTTCGGGTTTAGAGTGAAGTGTTAGGTATAGTTCTAAATAATTAGTATGGGGCTAGGGGATAAGGGTAATTAGATAAAGAGTTAGTTACTGAGTGTAGTTATAAGTAGAAGGATGGTGATGACGAAAGGAGGGCATTAGTTGAGTGGTTCGGGGTTGAGTTAGTATGCTCAAGAGAGGGAATCCCTAGTACCTTGAACTTGGATTATCTTGTAGTTTCTTTTTTAATTCTCAATATATTTCAAATCTTAATATCAAGTGGGCTGTGGATGACAGTATTATTGAAGCCAGTTAGTGCAGTAAACTTACAAAGAGAGATTATGCTTCTAATGAGGTTAGGAACTAGTGAGCAAGGGAAGTTCGCAAAAAATTTGGTGCAAGGTCTTGTGAGAGTTTCCATCTCTGATTAATCATGTGTGAACTGATAAAGATGAACTGATGCACATGACTGATTTAGTGGCATTACCATTTTCAATTACTAGTTTTAGTGTTTCTGATGTCAAAGGGGGAATTTTTTCTGAGTTTTTTCGCACACCACAGTAATCATACAATTTCCTGCATTGTTTGTTATGGATTTCATCTATTCATTTTCCTTTAAAATTTGTTGTGCTTTCATTATTGTGTCGTCAGTTTTTTCCTGCTACAGTTGATGATATGCTCATAAATGTTTTTTAGTTCTATTTTATTAAAAGATGAGTTTCTTTTCTGCATTTCAGCTGGAGGTTGAGTTAAGCAAGCAGCGCCATGAAGGTGACCTCAAGGAGAAGAATCGAATGGCGAGGATGTTGGAGAGTAAGGTTAGTAGTTAGTTTCATATGGCTCTATTGGGTTCTGTTGCGTTAATATTAACCTTTGTCTGCTCAAAGTTTTTGGATTCATTAATGTGCTGTGATGACGGTATTTTTTATTTAATAATCTTGTGATTTAAAAGAAATCTTATCAATAATTGTAAAGAGTATAGATCTTATTTAAAACTTAACATTAAAATTTTGCGTCCTTGTTTCCATTGACTAACTTTGTTCTCTCTGAGGGTAGTGTGTGGTTTCTGGATGTTTTTGTTATCATTTTACGTCTCAAATATATTCACAACCCCACATCAAATGATAATTAATTCTGAACCTTTAATATTCTTATTTTTATTTTATTTATTTATTTTGTTTAATACAACTAATTTACAATTGGAAGGGGCTCCACTCTACGGGAAGGCATAATCTCTACCCTTTGCCACAAGGCTGTCTGTTCTTACTCCTTTTTTCGAATATGTATTTGTTTCCTAGAAAAAAAATCAGTGTACAAATATGTTTTAATATGGTGCTCATTAGTTATTGATGTTAAGAGCATTGTAAGTTTAATTATTAAGTTTCCAAAAAATCTCCAAAATCGCTCCTTTTTAATATAGTGATCATTGGTATTTTGGAACTATGTGATAGTTTTATCATTATTTTCCGATGCCTTGTATCTGTCTTGTTGGCACATCAGACGTTTTTCTTCTTCTTCTTCTTCTTCTTCTTTTTTTTTTTTTTTTTAAAAAAAATTATTCATTATTTTAATTTCTTAAAAAAATATATTATTTTATAATTTACTTCGTATATGTTCTGAAGTGAAATTTGAATGTAGGAATCCTTGCAGAAATTGACTTTTGAGACATGCTTAAATTTAACCTTTTGTTTTGTGCTCTGCAGAAAAATTTCCAAGAAAGAGTAATTAGTCTTCGTCAAGAGGAATTCAGCAAACGTAGAGCTGAGAGAGAAGAGCATATCAGGCAAATAATTCAGGCCCGGAAAGCAGAAAGGGAGGCTCAGAGAAAGAAAATCTTTTATGTAAGGCGTGAAGAGGAGAGGATTAGAATATTACGTGAAGAGGAGGAAGCACGCAAGCGTGAAGGTATTTGTTTAAAATGCTCTGATTTTCTATGGGGTCAAACATCATTTTGTGCTTTTTGAACATATCGGATATGCAGTTATCGACCGATGTTTGACATTATGAACATGGATTGAAACAACTTAAGAAATCCCTCCTTAGTTTTTCATATAATGTACATTAGTGTATTTAGCTATAGCTGATATTGGTTGTTTAAAAATGTGTTGATATGTAATTTGTCTTTGGTGATGACATCTTTTGAACTTTTGCAGAGGCGGAGAGGAGAAAGAAGGAAGAAGCTGAACGCAAGGCTAAATTGGATGAGATAGCTGAGAAGCAGAGACAGAGAGAGCGAGAGTTGGAAGAAAAAGAAAGACTGAGGAAAGAAAGTCTCTTTGGTAGTGCCAGATCAGGTGATGCTCCTGCTCGACCTGATGTTGCTCCTAGTTCTCGGCCTCTGGAGCCCGGGACTGCTGCTCCTGCCGCAGCTGCAGCTGCAGCTGCAGCTGCTGCAACATCCCCAGCGAAATACGTGCCAAAGTTTCGACGGACTGAAGGCTCCAACGCTGATGCACCACCACCTGAATCTGGTCGATGGGGAAGCAGCCGGCCTGATAATCGACCATCTCGACCGGACAGTTGGCGTAATGATGACAGCAGATCTGGGTTTGGAAGTTCAAGGCCATCATGGTCCTCATCTCGAGTTCGTTCCAGTACAGACCGCTGATTGTGGGGCAAGTTGATATGAATTTGAAAGTAAAGTTTTGGGTTTGATCAGGAAATTAAATCATTTCTGAAAAAGAAAATAAAAATAAACGATGACCTGTTTTTGCTGCTACTGAGAAATTAAAGGGAAGAAGCAGCAGCTAATAGGTTGTAATAGTTTTAAGTGCATCATCTGTTCCTTTGTTCTTTTCCTACCATCGTTTGAGGTAGGACTTAATGAAGTGCTTGATTGTAAGCATTTTTTTATATTTTTTATGGACTTTGTATATGTTGATTGGCTCTTCTTAAGTTAATTTCTAAATTTTTTCTAAAAAAAAATGATTCCACTTTAAAAATTACTCATTCAATATTTTCCCCACCATCTTCTGAGAAGTCGTTATATGAATAAAAATTGTTTAATCAGTGAAGACGAGATAAATGATTGTTCTCTTCCAGCTTTGCTTGTGTCTACCAAAGTTTTCAAGAATAGGTTTAAAATGTTCCTCAACTCAGTAAATCTGTTAAATTTAAACATAAGATTGATTAATTATATGTGGTAAGATTGATTGGACTTTAATTTTTGACAAATATTTTGATTGAGGTCTTGAGGGCTCACCTTGAATGGGGTGGGAAATTGTCAATTAAACAGGGAGACGATATTTTGCCCTTTTTTTTATATTAATTATCTCTGTTTACTATTGAGTCATATTTTGCTATATTTGTAAATAATTTTGGAAGTTTTCTCATATAACTTAGGTAAATTTTCATATATATAACAAAACAATAAAATATTTACGGTCCGTGAAACAAAATAAAAAATCACATGAACTCGATAGAAGTTTTTAATAAATTTCAAATTTGCCCTTGATATTGCAGACGATTCGTTACTTCTTTTTTTTCTTCTTCTTTGCGATTTATTCATCTCTTCCAGATTTTCTTTCTTCTATTTTTATTCATCTTCTTTTTCTTTCTTTCTTTCTTCATTTTCTTTCTCTATTACAACTCTTCTTCTAGAATATCAAGATCGTTTAAATATCACTTTGATAAGATCTAAACGATTGTTTACCTAGTCAACACGATCGTTTAGCATGGTTAATACGATTATTTAGATTTGAAACATTTTTTCATAGTTAAAAAGAACTACACAATCGTATATAATCTTCTACATGATCGTGTATCATTTCTTACATTATTACATATCATGATCGTTTAGAAGAAGAATTACACGAAACATTTTTTCCATTGTTAAAAAGAACTACACAATCGTGTATCATTTCCTAAGAATTACACGAAACATTTTTTTCATAGTTAAAAAAAACTACACAATCGTATATCATTACTACATAATCATGTATAATGATCGTTTAGAAGAATTACACATGCTTGTGTGACCGATTAATAGCGTGTTGACTGGAGTGTTTTTTTGGTATTTTCCATTGTGGGATGTGAGTTTTTTTTCGGTTTCAAAATTGTTGTAAATATTTTGTCGGTTAGTTATATTTTTTAAAATGGTCTTTAACTCATATAGCCTAAATTGTTATATGATATAACATGAATGACCCAAATTATTAATAAATTTCACAAAGTCTTAAATGGACGAATATATTACACAAATGTAGGGCTCAGATTACTTTAATATCCATTTCTATTATTTAATTAATTTATAACAAATATCTAAATGGAAAAAATCGTGGGATATAGTTTTGGAAAGAAGTGAGGCCCAAATTAATTTAATACCAATTTCTATTGTTTAATTGATTTATAACAAATATCTAAATAGAAAAAATCATGGGATACTGTTTTGGAAACAAGTGGAAAACCTTTTATGCTTTCCTTCTACGAAAACGGTCGTCTACTCCTTCCAACGTGGATTACGGTTTTTACTTCAAAATTTTAGAGAGTTCGGAGGTGAAGAAGAAAACATTCGATGACCGACAAATACAAAACTTCTCGAACATAATCTAGTTAGAATTTTCGAGGTTAGTATTGTATATATTCAACAAATATGAAATATTAGGTATATTAGGTATATTTTAAATATTCGATTAAATAGGCAATCATATGAAAATGTAGTTTTGAATGTGATATATTTTAGAGTTTATTGAGATTTCGGCGGTGAAGAAGAAAACTTTCGATGGCCGGCAAATACAAAACTTATCCGACAGAATCTGGCTAGAAATTTCGAGCTTAGTATTGTATATATTCAAAACATATGAAACATTTGGTATATTATGTATATTTTAGATATTCGATTAAATAGGCGAACAAACGAAAATCTAGTTTTGAACGTGATACATTCTAGGGTTATTGAGAATTTAACGGTGAAGAAGAACTACATTTTGGCCATCCTATCAAAAAAATAATAGAACTATATTTCAGTATATAATGTTATTGTATATAATATGGGATATATATATAATAAAACACATAACAGAACTATTATAGATTGCGGATATATTAAAGTATAATGAAATCAAATACATTTATAAAGGAAAAATATGTATGTATGATTATGTCGTTTACTACTGTTTTAGTAATATTTACTATATAAACATATAATTTAAACACAAATTCTTTAGGAATTATGTATAAGGTATTATTGTATATAATATGAGGTATATATACTAAATAACATATATAATTTTGGACTTCTTACTGTACATAATTATATATTTTATATTGTATATATAATGTGGTATATATGTGTAAGGACTGCCGACGACGGATGAAATTTTTCAAATTGTTCACGTGATGGAGATGAAAGATTGTTAACGGTTATAATTAATTAACATAAAATTTCATATAAGAAAAGATTTTGTGTTATACTCCATTAAAACAATATTTTCAATTTTTTACCATAACAAAGATACAAAATTGTATAAGGAAGTTACGAAAATAATAATGGCACTCATATAGTTCTCTACGATGACATTCAAATACTTCATTAAAACAATATTTTCAATTTATTACCATAATAAAGATACAAATTTATAGAAGGAAGTTACGAAAATCATAATAAATTGAAAGTACCGTGAACAAGAAAATAATTTAAATATAATTACGAATATAATATATAATTAATAATGATTAAAAGCTTAGTATTATAAAAAAAAAATTATACGAATTCCTAATTAAGAAAATAAATTATAATTTAGGACATTTGTGAAAAATCATAATCAATTTAAGTTTTTTTTGTCTAAATCTTTCTTTTTAAAAAACCCCTTTATTTTAGCTTATTTAAATTATAATTCCATACACATGTATGATTTGTGTTTTGCATTGTACTACACATACATGTAACGTCTACCAAAATATTTACATATAATGTCTAATACATATACAAATCATATTTATATGTGTTTTGCCCTAACACTACTATAATTTTGGTCTTTTTTAAAATTTATTTTTATTTTTTATGTCCAAAGCACTTAAAAAAATATCCATTTTGATTGCCAAAACCCATCAAGTAGGCAGACATTAAAAAAACATCCATCAAGTAGGTAAAAGTCTCATTTGTTGATTTTCTTGATGATTAAAACATGTCATCAAAAACCATTTCTTGATGACCAATGCATTTGGGCGTTTTTACAAGTATATAAAAAAGTTCCATCAAAAAATAATCTTTGTTGATATGCGTCAACGTCAACACAAGGTAATAGTGATGTTTTTCATCTATCAACAATTATTTAAAATTTTTTCTATACTTTAATTAATTAACCATCAAATTCTACACATCACAATTAGTCTATAAATTTTTGTGCAATATTGAAACGCTTTTGTACACTTTCCAACTATAAAGTTTTCTTAATCAATGATGTGAATATTTAGTCTAATCACATGTATTTTGTGCATGATAAAAAATAATAACCCAAAATGATTTAAAAGGAGAGGAGAATAACCTAACTTAAAATCTATTTTTAGAAATTGACAGTAGCACATCTTTTTATTACTACTAGTCACTATAACTATATGTGTTCGGGTCTCATCATGTATATACATAAAGAAAATTTGTTAAAAGAAAAACAAACTATTGGTTATAATAATAATACGAAGAAAATAACTACTCACCTAGGATTTGAACCCTCGTCACCTAATTGAAAGGTACCTCGTCCGACGTCCTATAATACCATCATTTGGTAATTAAACTACTCAACTAGTATTTCATCGAATGTTTTTGTGCAAAAGAGTCATTCGTAGTATTAAACTACAAATATGATAAGTTGCAACAAGAGATTGAGTTGATATGGATATATGAATGATGCAAAACTTCCCTTATGAACTTGATTACCTAACACATTCTACTTATATTTGTCCACGAGGGCACTAAAGACGTAGAAATAAATAATAATCTTTAAAATTTGTTGGACTATACAATAATGGCAATAAAAAATCAATAATTTTTTTTTATCTCTATGATAAACCAACCAGTCGTTCATAATAATTTTTTTTCATTTACATTTATTTGCTTCTAACCATAAAAATCATGGATACCCTAAATGATTATCAATAATAATACAATGATGTGATGATAAAAAAAATCCATCAATTTGTAGGGATTGTTATAAATAACCCTTGGGTTTTACATTTTTAAGTAACACGTGGCTAAAAAAAAAGAGTTAATTTTGTTTCTTCTATGATGGGTTCTTGTTTTGTTGGTTTGATAATTTTTTTTGTTTCTTATAAGAAATGTGATTATTTATATTGGTGGGTGAAGGAAATTTTAGATCACATCCATTCAATGTAGAGATTTTGAATGCAAAGTAAAACATATTGTGAACAATAAACAAATTTTAGTTATCAATTAAATTTGTGCATAGGTAAAAGTGAGGGAGGGTGTGGGTTAAACAATATATCACATACCAAAGTTCACAACCCTCATAACCACTTTTAGGTTCATTGTAACTTGTCTTCTATTCTTCGATTGATATATAGAGATCTTGAATGCAAAATAAAACATCACCGTCTCATACAACATTTCCAAATATCATACATAAAGAAGAACTTTAAAAGAGAGAGAGAAAAAAAGAAGATATGTGTGTGATTAAGTATTTGAACTTATCGGTTACTACATTCTTGATGTCATTGCTATCATTTGCAATTGAGTCTCAATCTCATGATGACATTATTTTTCCTTTGAGGAAGTATGGCAATGTCGTGTCTGGTGCCGATGTCACTGAGGTATAAGCACACAATAAAAGTATATATCAAAGCGTGAGACTTATTGGATTAATTAATTGTTTTTGCTAACTGTTGTAGTTTTGTTACTTGTGAAACATAGGCTTTGAAAGATGCATGGAATGACGCATGTGCATCTGTTCTTCCAAGTGCGGTGGTTATTCCAAGGGGAATATTTAAAGTAAGAGAAGGAGAATTTAAAGGCCCTTGCAAGAGCCCTATTGAAATTCGAGTTCGTGGAACATTGCAAGCTCCAGAACACCCTCATGGAGATAGTTGGATTACTTTTGCATATGTTGATAGAATGAAACTATCCGGTGGAGGAGTTTTTGATGGCCAAGGAAAGGCAGGTTGGGAAAAGAATGATTGCCATAAACATATAAATTGTGCTAACCTCCCTATTGTAAGTTCTATACCTTTTGTTTTCTTTTCCATTAACACCATTTGTCTTTGTTGATTCTGAAAGGTTCATTAGATTTTGTTCTCTATTATTTTCATTTTTATAATTTGGTAGATGTGTTTTTAATACTATATGATAATTATTAAGAAATTAAATATTGAACTAAATTTAACCATAAAAAATTAGACAAAAGAGCTATTTTTTTTTTATAAATATCAAGACTAAATATATAGAGAAAACTCATAATTTTCATCCCTCCTTAAAAGTTTGTGGATGGCTTTCTCATCCTATCTCTGATAGACTTATTGAACATATAAAATTGGCAGAGTTTAAGATTCAACTTTGTTACCAACTCAGTTGTGAGGAGAATAACATCACTAGATAGCAAAAACTTCCATGTCAATATCCTAGGGTGCAACAACCTCACATTCCAAGGTGTCAACATAATTGCACCAGGAGATAGTCCCAACACAGATGGAATACACATTGGTCGATCAATTGGGATCTCAATCTTGAAATCTCGAATAGCAACAGGAGATGATTGCATCTCACTTGGAGATGGAAGCAAACAAATAAAAGTCAGTAATGTGACATGTGGGCCAGGTCATGGAATAAGCATAGGAAGTCTTGGAAAATACACTAATGAAGAACCTGTTGAAGATGTCATAGTAAAGAATTGCACAATAATAAACACCACTAATGGTGTTAGGATTAAAACATGGCCAACCTCTCCTGTTGCTGGTATTGCCACCAACATGCATTTTTCAGACATTACAATGGTCAACGTTAGCAACCCAATTCTCATAGACCAAGAGTACTGCCCATGGAATCAATGCAATCGCAAGGTATTGATCGCATTCTTAAAATTTTGATTTTTAAATTCTTCATGCATGTCAACTTCACGAATAAAATTTAATTTTCACTTTCATTTTTCAGATTCCGTCAAATATTAAGATTAATAAAGTGAGCTTCAAGAACATTAGAGGAAGTTCTGCAACTCCAGTGGCAGTCAAACTTATTTGTAGTAGCAACCTACCATGTGAAGAAGTAAAAGTATCAAACATTGACCTCATTTATAATGGAATAAAAGGTTCTATTACATCTCAATGCATGAATGTGAAACCAATCATTTCAGGAATACAAAATCCTCCGATTTGCTCTTCTTCTTACACTACTGCTTCAAAATGATGGACAACCTTAAATAGAATATAAGACAACTCCTTTGTCTTTTATTTTTCTCTTGTATTTTACTTTTCCAAATAAACAAGAAGTTGGAATGTTTGAGCGAAGATTGGTAACCTGAGTACCCTAGATTTATGAATGAAAATTCTTGGGTAATTAATATAATTAGCAGTCCTAAATTTAGATTCCCTGTTGTCACTTTCAACGGAATGCCAATATTTGTTCAAACAATTTAACCAAAAATTATGAAACATTTTCTTTTATATATACTAGTTGGTGACATGTGAAATTTGTCATTTTTATTTTAGTATATAAAAAGAGTGGGATTTGTATAAACAACATAATATGAATAAGTGAAACTATGAAGTAAAAGTAATAATATGAAGAATATGCACAGACATTCAACGCGAAATTCAAAACTAATAAGTGAAAATCTGAAATTTAAGAAAATACAATGGTAACTTCTTTAACTTTTATTCTCACGGCCTATAAATATTTTTGGGGTTTGTTGTAAATATGTAAATTAACCTTTTTTTTATATTATTATAATAACAATGAGTGTTTTAAAAATAGAACAAAACCCGAAAATATTTATATATAATAATTTTACAAAAGAAAAAAAATATGGAAGTCCACAACGTGAAATAACAAAAATACCCCACGATTAATAAACCACACACATGTAAAAAAAATGATCTTGTATCCTTCTAACCAGTCTAAACGATTTTGTAACAAATCTAAATTATCGTTGTCTATCTTTATCTATATAGAATATGACTAATCATTTAAATATTGGTCGATCATGTAGTAAAAAGATAAGAAGAAAAAAGGACACAATACTTGATAATGAAAAAAAATATTGTCTTTATGAAAAAGATAACACCAAATATGATGAAAAAAAATAGCAATTCTAAAATTTACGAAAAAAATATTTATATCTGATTTTTTAAATTTTTTTAATTTTGTTAGAGTACCGTAAATATTTTTAATTTTATTTGTCGTGTAATTTAACCTCATATAAAATATTTATATCTGATTTTTTAAAAAATTGGATATCGCTTATTGCATGTCTGTTTGGTTCTCAGACCATTGGCTCTCTCCATAATCAGTCTCCACCGCAGTCGCTCTTCTCCGCCATTCCATTTTCCGTCGTCGGTCTCTTGTTTGATCTCTCTCTCACAAAATTAGTCTCCACTTTTTCGTCTTCAAGTAAGTTTTTCTTCTGATACTTATCGTTAATCGATCTGCGATGATCATCACGCTGGAAGCTAGTTTCCTTTTTCCTTTCTGTGAATTTGGCGGGGTTTTTTTTTTTTTTTTTTTTTTTTCTTTTTGTTTCTAGAAACTTTATGCAATTGAATGGATTGATTTTTCTTCGTTCTCGTCTCTAGACACCTGATCAAATGGGTTTCCTTCTATGGTTTTGCCTGTGATTTGTGGTTTCTTAGGACGTTTTGTTTTCCTTTAAGTTGTAATAGAAAAAGACAACGGAGATTTAGTCCCAATTTTTCCTCCCTCGGCGAGTGGAGCTGGGCGTTTCAATAACCCCATTGTTTTCGCGTTCGCCATTGTTGGGAACTCTTTGTGGGTTTATTTTCAGAGATATAAACGAGTTTCTGTGAATGATGTGAGTTGAAAATCAGAGATGAATCTAGAGTTTCAACTATGTAATTTGATGGGTAGAAAGGAAGAAAATGATAAATTGAAGATGGGGAAGAAAAAGGGTTGCAGGAAAGAGCTGAAATGAAGCGAGGGATGCTTCAATTTTTGGGTTTATCCACGTTTACCAATAAAACGTTGAGATTTTTTTCTTTAAATCTTGAAACGCATAATTCGAAACACAAGGAATTTACTTCTGTACTTTTGTTATTATCACTATTTCTAATGAACAAACTTGCTTTCCTCTTGAGGTTGTTGTTGAATTTGTAGTTTAGTTTTCTTTGTTTTTAGTTTTTTTACTCTTTTTTTTTATTGAGCAGGATTTGGTTCCCAGTAATGCTCATGAATTTTGATCGTTTGTTTAAGTCTTCGTAATGGTTCTTCATGGTTGTCTCAGGTCATTCACGCGTTGCATGCCCCTTGCCTTGGGTCAGATAAAGATTGGATTGAATTATGACATCTTTTGTAAAGCCAGAGAATGCTTTAAAACGAGCTGAAGGTGAATGAACATAATGTTTTTCTTTTGGATAGTCATATTTTGAAGTATGTCCTTAATATTATGGGAACTTTGTTTTGGTAGAATGCTTGGTTCTTTTGATGATGTTTGGTACTTTAAGTTCTCAAAATTCAATGAATGTATTCCATTTTTTGTTTGTTGGGAAGTCGGTTCAGATATGCATCCTAGGTGACATTGAGAATATATAGATTATTGGTGTGTTGATATTTGTGGATTTAATGATTTGACTTCTGTAAGTTCTTTGAACTCACTTCTTGTTCTTATCTTATAATAATTATAATAATAATATAATGTGTATAACATAATTTTTACGGGTAGTTGGAAGTTATTAGAAAATCATTGGAGTATCTATTTTCTAATTCTGGGCGTATAAAATGTCAGTTTGCCTTTGTTGTGACTTGTGTTTCTTGTACTGGAGTTCCATGTTTGTGCTTCTAGTTTCCCACTGTTGATGTATTTTCCCTATTTTGAAATTTACGATGTGTCTATTGTTTTTTGTGAAATAAAGCATATCATATTTAATTTATTCTTCTTGTCTTTTCAGAGCTGATAAATGTTGGCCAGAAGCAAGATGCTTTGCAAGCTCTTCATGATCTTATAACTTCAAAGAGATATCGAGCATGGCAGAAACCTCTTGAGAAGATTATGTTCAAGTATGTTGAACTCTGTGTGGATATGAGGAAAGGAAGGTTTGCTAAGGATGGTTTGATTCAATACCGTATTGTTTGTCAGCAAGTCAATGTTACTTCTTTAGAGGAAGTAATTAAGCACTTTATGCATCTTTCTACTGAGAAGGCAGAGCAAGCTCGTAGTCAAGCTCAAGCCTTAGAAGAAGCCCTGGATGTTGATGATTTGGAAGCTGATAAAAGACCAGAAGATCTGATGCTTAGTCATCTTATATGTAGAGAAGAAATCCTGAAATGAATTGTTGAAAGCTGGACATTAACCCACTTCTCTTTACACAGAAAAATTCAGACCTGCCAGAGCTCCAGCTCTGTCGCAACCTTCAGCTGTTCAATTCTTGTGTCAAGGTATAATTGCAAGCTCTCTGGAGCAGAAAGATCAGGCCGATCCCTTTGGTCTCTAAACTTGTTGAGATTAGCAAGATGATTTCTAATAATTTCACATAATCTGCGAAATTCTGTTGTTCTTTTGTACACCTTACAGAACTGGAAGGCACGATGGGCTGTCATCTACAAATGAAAAACACCAGCACAATTAAAATGAGTAACATTACTAGATCAATAATAATTTATAAGAAATAAAAAAAGTGGTAAGGAGATTTCCTTTATGGTAAAATTCATTCAGCTTTGCAAGAAGAATAAAAGAAAAATGGAGGATCCATTGACTTTCAAGTAGACAGTTACACTCATAAAATTTATGTCAAACTTTAAATTATGTCTATTACGTCAATTTTTGGGTCCTATTAAACACAGTCAAAATTTAAGGACTTAAAAAATACTTTTTAAAGTACGCGACCAATTGGGCACAAAACTGAAAGTACATAGACCTAATGATACCTGTTAAAGTTGAGGTGTCAAATTTACATAAACCTAAATGTGTACGAACTAAACTTGTAATTTAACCCCCCCCCCCCCCCCCCCCCCCCCCCCAAAAAAAAAAAAAAAATTCAAATTCTTATGAAAAAGTATGGACAAGAAGCTGTACACATAACTTCTAGCTATGGATATCAAAAGCTTTTATAGATCTTCCAACCATTAGAACCATTAGGAAGTTAAGTTACAATTTGATGGGATTTAACTATTACTCCCAGACCTTAAATAAAGTTCCACCGAGATAGTAAAAGTTTTAGCCATGATATACTTCTCATTTTTATAAGATCTTAACTAAAAAGTTAACTCAATAATGCATACATCAAATAACTAGCTTTTATGTATATATAATATAATATATATATTAATGAAAAAAACACTTTCATCGTGAAAAAACGAAAGAATACATGGACCTATAAAAAACCAAGCCTAAAAAAGGAGAGACACTAATTACAAAAAGTAGACCCTACTGTGCAGAATCATTCCTAAATAATAATTACAAAAAATCTTCAAAATTGAAGCCCAAAGAATAATTACCAAATAACTAGCTTAATCATGACCTACCGCATAAAGTGCCTCCAACTTTGAGTTATTCCTTAGTATTTCAAGTACTGTTCGATATGTCTCCCACAGAAATTTAAACCAGGGGGTAACAAGTTCACGATCAGATCTATCTTTTCCCTTTTCACCGCTGACATAA
>JACWES010000163.1:0-19971 GCA_025688845.1 Cucumis hystrix
AGTGTTCGACATATGTATTTAATAATACCTGATACCAATGCTCCGAACTAAACCAGCAGAAACAAGATCTTCCATGGCATGCCAAGTGGTTTCTAAAGATATGGTTGTATCAATGTCCAACATCCCATCTTTATCCAATGCACTACTGGTGTTGCCCACTCCTTTAAATATTAA
This sequence comes from Cucumis hystrix, assembly GCA_025688845.1. Classification (NCBI taxonomy): domain Eukaryota; kingdom Viridiplantae; phylum Streptophyta; class Magnoliopsida; order Cucurbitales; family Cucurbitaceae; genus Cucumis; species Cucumis hystrix. Next base: position 175 of record JACWES010000163.1, read on the forward strand.
TTTTTTTTAAAAAAATATAAGAATTCATATGATAAACATCTATGAAAAAAAAACATATATTTACAAAATTGAAAGCTTAGAAACTCAACGATAAATGTAAGATGACATAGGTTCATTGTTGACATCACAACTAACAGTCATTGTATAGATATATGCAACGACACATGAGTTGATGTCAATTATAAATTGTCAACACAAGTAATTGTCATTTTACATATATGAGGACATAATTTTTTTATGGTCGACATCATACACATATGATGTCAATTCAAAACTGACATCATAAGTTAAAATTGTTGTAGCGAAATCATTACACCTTTCAACTCCCATAAAACTAAAAATAAATAAAAATCTCTACTCCAAATACTAAAACTTGTAATTTAACTTGTTTTAAGTTTTTACTCCCTCGTTATCATGAAAGTAAGCAAATTTCCAAATATACACCTAGCCAGTAGTTACTAGAAAAACAATCTTGCTAGATATTATAGTAGTCTTATTTGATAATCGTTTCATATAAGGTACACATATATTTGCATTGCATATGAATGTCGAAAGAGAAGAGAAGAGAAGGTGAACAACATGGACCTGTATGCTTTGTGGCTACTGGGAAGTGCACAAGATACAAATCCAAATATTGTAGTTGAAGCTTCTTTAAGCTGTCCTTGCAAGCCTCAAGAACATGTCCATGGTCCGAGTTCCATAGCTGTCATGCATTCATGATTCATCATTATATCAAACTAATCTTATAGTCCGTTATTCTATTATCTTTTTTAAATTCACGAATGTAATTTTATGAACTAATTTACTTCAACTAATTAATCTAACAGAACAATCTAAGATTTAATGACGTAGGTGGTGATCAATGGTCATATTGATTAATTTTTAAATTTAATTCATATGATTTAAAAATTAAAATTTAGTATTTATGGTTTAGTAGAACTGTATAAATAGTTTTTCCTATATGATTTGACATATAAATTGGCCTCACCAATAGTTTATTTTATGAGACTATTTATGAGAATTTTTCAAAACATATAGACTAAATATAAAAATAAATCATACATACTATATTTTAACTCGAGGATTTAATTTACAATTGAATAAAAAAAAAGAAGAAGAAAAAATCACCTTTGAGGTAATGAAAAGTTCTTCCCTTTTCACAAGTCCACTCTCTATGGCTTCTGCTAGTGCCTCACCTATTTCAGCCTCACTTTTATAGTCAGCTGCAAGAAGATAACATTTTATTGTAAAATAAATTGGCACTTTTTATTTTCACATGTTCTAATGGAATAAAATCGATAATACTAAAATTTCACAGATAAGTTGATGTTTCTTTGTTTACATCAGTTTAACATCGAAGTAAGAGAAATAAAAATCTATATTACATAGTAGAAAAATCCACGAAATAAAAGAAATAAGCAACAAAAACACTAATATATATATATATATATATATATATATATAGTATAAATAATCTATGTGTAAGCTTGTTTTAAAAATCATAAAGTATTTAATTAATTTTAATAATTTTTTTATATTTTTTTCCAAAATTATGCAATATCAACATTTTACTATATATGTTTTTTGTAAAATTAAGACCACACTATTTCTCTCCATATCAACCTGCATTTTGAACCTTGTTTGGAACATATTAATTTTTCATGATTTAAATTGAATTCAATAATTACTCATTTCAATAGATGTTTTTTAGATTAACACATTTCACTTCTTTTAAAAGGATAATAACCCAAATAATTTGAACCAATCTAATCCAAATGTTTTATAGTAAAAGGTCGAAGTTAATTAAAAGTGAACCTTAAAATCTTTAAATTAAAGGAAATTTATCAAAAGTAATAAATTAACAAAATTTCAGATTGTATCAATAATAGACATTATTATGCTTCTATTAGTGGCCTTGATAGACAATAATAGAAGTTTATCAATTTCTATTATTGATAGAATTCAATATTTTGCTCTAACTTATAAATATTTTAATTTATTTTACTATATTTGAAAATGTACCTAAATTGAAACAAAACTCAATTTTAATAATTAAAATAGTAACATTTTGAAACTTAAAAGTTAAAACTTCAAGAGCTTTTGAAATCAAATAAAAAATGATACTAAATCCAAAAATATTAGACAATTTTTTTTTAAAATAATAGATTTTACAAAATGTTTACCATCTATAACAAATTTTACCGTTGATAGTCATTAACATACTATAGTGATATAACCTAAAATTTTGGAATGACTTGTAAATATTTTAATTTATTTTGCTATTTTAAAAAATGTCCTTAAAAAAGAATTATATTTTCTTCTCAATTAAACAAATTAAATAAGAGAGACCAAAATAATATTTCAAAATTAAAAAGGTAAAAATTGTAAATAGTAAAAGAGAGTTACCGGCGCAGTCAAAATGGCGATAACCAATTTTAATGGCGCTGATAAAGAGATCTTTGATTTCTTCCTTCTCCATTCGCCAAACTCCAAGCCCCATCTTTGGCATTTTGAAGCCATTGTTTAGAGTTATTTCCATTTCTTCTTTCTCTTTCTTTTCTTTACAAAATGCTTTCTTTTTCTATTTCAAATATTTTAAACCACTCCACAACTCTAATTTTATAGCCTTTTCTCTCTCTCTCTCTCTCTCTATTAGGACATTATTTTTTATGTTATCCCTTTTACCTATTTGTGTCTAATTACATCAATCCATCTTTCAATTACATCAATCCATCTTTCAAGAATTTATTCTCTTGAAAGGTTCTTTTTTTCCACTTCATTTGATACTTTAAGTAGCATTTGACTCGTAGATTCATAATCAAATGCTTGAGAATTACATGTACGTGGACTTATTTGATGAAGTTTTGATGCCTAAAAATTGTAGATGTCTATGCTTGGGTACAAAATTTAGAAATCTAAATTTCTTGACTTTATTGATTTTAATGAAAATAATGTAAAAACGAGAAATTTTAATATTTCATAACAATAATTTTGAACACAGTTATATTAATATGAATGGTCTAATGAGAAATATTACAAACTATTCACAAAATATAACAAATTATGTAATTGGATGGAGTTTAGGAAATTTCTAGTTAAACAACATTAAAAATGGTCTAATTATAGGTTTCAAAATAAGCATAACTAAAATGGTCATGCAAAAGCAAAAGTCAAATAGAGGTACATTTAGCCATAGTTGTGGTTGTCTTCCTATGACACGCATGCAATGTATTTTAAATCACTGTTATCAAAAGAGTAAACAAAAATGACTTTTTCTTTTATATATATATATATAAACACTTTTTTCTTACGTCAATCCAAATAAATCCTAAGTCTTCTAGTTAAATTGACTAATGAAATAAAAATAAAAATTGGTATTAAACTAAAAATAAACCATGGTATATATATATATGTATTTACAATTTCACTATATTACCAATATATTAATATTTGATTTATACTCGATATCACAATAGATAGGTCATCAATTTTCACATTGGAAAAATATAACAAAATAAAAAATCCCCTAAAAGGAAGGAAAGATTAATTTTAAATAAAGAAGAGAAAAGAGTAATTAAAAAAGATGATCTAATAATAATAGTTATTAAAAAAACTCAAAAAAAATAATATAAGAATGAAAAAATGTGTATTTTAAAAAATATTATTGTGATTAAATTCAAGGTATATTTGTAATGACTAAAAAAAGTTTTTCAAAAATTAATTTTTATTAATTTTTCAAGGTTTGTTGCAGTTGCAAAAGTTGCTGGTCGAAGTTCGTCGACGGAGTTGTCAGTCATGACACCTAGTGGTCGACCAACAATGGTCAGTAGGGGTGGTGTTTGGAGTTGGTCGATGAATTTTCTAGATTGAATTAGAAAAAAAAATGTAATCCATGAGCTTGAATAATGTTTACTATTCAATTCCATGGAAAATAGTTGTAGGAAGCCTTGGTGAAGACAGTCACCAATCGTCAATTTTAAGAGGATTGATTGATCGTCGACCATCATGACAATAAGTCGTCAAGGGTCATGGCTATTGATCATTTTGACCATCACTACAATCGTTTATTAATAGGCATGACATTGATAATTAACAATAAAGATTGGTTGCCATCAATCAATATGTTCACCCCACGACAGTAACATTATCTAAAGTTGTAGGTCACTAGCGATCAAGATGACTGGTCATCGACGATCAAGACGATTGATAATCGACGGTCAAGACGATTTGGAGCTCATGATCAAGATGATCTGGAGTCGACGGTTAAGACGATCGATTGTTGTGACCGTCGATCGATCATGATTGGTCATCGTGGTGTTGATCATGAAGTTGACTAACATTTGTTGCCAATTATCATCAATGATCATTGATAAGATGTTGAGTGAAAATTTTTCTAAAACATATGACATTCAATAAAAAAAAAAAAAAACATATTCCAAACCCATGAGTTTGGAATTTTAATTCCAAGAATTTTATTCATAGAGTCCAAACATGAGTTTGGCTTCAAATGTCAAACCTCCCTAATTCTAGACCCATGAGCCAAACACCACATGAGATTTGTTCGGGTTAGGTTTTGTGTAACAGATATGTGCATGTTCTTTCAGACAAAAAGCAAAAGAAAAAAGAAATAAAAAAGAGAATTCCTTAGGCTACATTGAGATAAGTTCAATTGAGGCTGAGGGAGTACCAAAATTTTCTTCAAATCTTAAATTTAGTGCTTTTGAATCTTGTTCTTTTGCTAAAAAAAAGAATAATTATGAGAACCAACTTACTTTTTAACTTTTTCTTTACATTACTTATCTTTCAAAATTGATTCTAAGGTACAGATTTGTTGAATTGATTCTTTATAGAGGTAAAGTTGAGTTTATCTTTTAAATTTCACTTTTTTATTTTTGTTTGAAAATTGTACTTTTTTTTTATAAAAAAAATGAGTTTATCTTTTAAATTTCACTTTTTAGATTTTTTTTTTGTTTAAAAAAGCAATTGCGTTTTTTTACTCATATGAGTGAATCAAATTTCTAACTTTGAGATTTAACTAGACTTACTATAATTCTTTTTGTATTTAGAAAAAAAAAGATAATATTATTTTCTTCAAATTGAATGTTGACTACATATATTTAGGTAAAGAAAACTATAGATTATTTAACAAGGTATAGAGGAATAAATATAATTTTGAATTCATATGTTTTCCTAAAGCTTTGTAGTTAATTACTTATTTGATGTAATAATCAGATATTTAATTATACAATAATTGGTTAATTTTAGTTAATGAATTTGTCATACCCCAAATCATACTACGACGAAAATGTCGAAGTAGTAGGAATAGAATGTGAGTTTGTTACAACTTTAAAACTTTATTTATCCTAAAATATTGTTCTCAACTCCTTTTATACTATCAACAAAACTTAAAACGCAACGGTGATCAACCTAAACGTCAAGTATAATAAATATATACCAAAACGTTTATTAATAATATGCTATGATACATAATTACAACACTTTGACCAAGCAACCAATGCTTAACTATTTCCAAAACGTCTGAAGTCATTTCGTCGCAAATCATTCAACCTTCTTCTCTACTTGGCCTAAACTCTTGATCTTGGAAGATGAATTTTTGAAAGAATGTCTAGAAAACTTAGGTTTTATGAAATCATTTTTGCAATACCTTTTCATAAACATCATTTTGCATAAATAACATCAAATAATTTCATCTCACATAAACCTTTCTTTATGCTTAACATATTTATAGCATAACAATTTCACATAAATACACATTAGTTAACATCCATCCTTTTCGCCAAGGATCCCGAATCGTTCTCTACGCTTGGTCTCATTACCTCGCATTTGACTACTGTTTCAACAACATTCGCTAACATACAGATTCGTCCTTCTTGCTTAGGCCGCTAAGCTTTATACGCTTCTTTCAATGCATAAGCCAACTTCTTATCACCATGTGGTCCGTACACCCATAGTAGTCTTGACTCTTTATGTGCACATAAAAGTTAGCATCAACTTAAGGAATCAACTAATGGTTTGAAAACCATTTCATAGCATGTAAATCGTAATCATCAAATCAAGTTTTAACGTTTTCTCATTTGAAACACTTTCACAACTTCTTTTTTAAACACTTTCTCATTTGAAATCATCTTTCAAAATAGTAAAACGGAACCACAAAACATTTAAGAAGAAAACCACTCACCACACTTTAACCAAAATTCTCCTCTTCTTGTGGAGATGGAAGAGACATTTCCTTAATCTTACACGTTAACCCCTGTCAAATCAGAATTGACATTTTCTTAGCCAGACCTTACTTCTCGCCTAACCCCATACAACAAATAACTTTAACCACAACACTTTTCGCGAATAACCTTATCGTGTAGTTATATTTTTACAAGAAACCTTTCTTGCGAACTAACCAACTTTTACTCGCTTAGAAAACTTATCGCGAATTTAAACTTAAAGGCCTCCTAGCAGACTTCTTCATCGCGAAACTCTTGGTTCTTATCTCGAAGACTACCCAAACGCCTAGCCGTTTAAAACTTACGCGGACTTTCTTCTGAGAGCATTTAGACTTATAGATTATACTGCAAACTCTTCTTTACTCAAAACCTCCTCGCTAATTAACTTCTTAAATCGCAAAACTTATTCTAACAATAAAAGATTTTATCGCTTAATCCTTTTCGCGCATATATTCAAAGGTCAATTTCTATAGTAGTTTTAGCCAAAATTTTACTTCCTATACTAGAATTAAAAATGGGTCTTACATAATTAACTAATGTTGTGATGATAACAAACATGTTTCTATTTACTAATACTTCAAGTTTTTTGAGGTCCATTGCATAGTGTTTGAAATAATGACTCCAACATAATTTGAATCACTCAATTCAAAGTTATAAGCTAAGGAAGAAGATATCGCCAAAACAAGTTTAACCGAAATTCCCGACCTTGGATGATGTGGCTTAATATGACCATTAAATGTTGACATATGGCAACATGTGGGCTGAAACCTCTAAGAATATAGGAGTGGAAACAGTTCGGTTTGTTCACAAAACTGAACAAATTTTTTGGTTTAAATCGAACCGAACCACAATTTAAAATTCGGTTTTTGGTACTTTTAAAAAATTTAAAAATAGTTCGATTTGACTTTAAATTCTGTTTTGTTTACTATTAGGATTAGTTTCAAATTCAGTTTTTTTTTTCCAATTCGATTCAGTTTGTTTTCAAATTCAGCTTTTGGTATGTTAAAAAATTAAAAACTAATTTGGTAGCAAAAAAAAATGAAAAGAAGGAGATAGAATGCAAATAGAGTTGTATTTCACATGTTTTTAAATATGGTTGGTAGCAAGTTTGAGAAATTGGATTATGAATAAACCTATTTATGTAAAATATGTTTGATGCCACATCTATAAATCATAAAAGTAGAGGTATAAGTTACCAACCAAATTTTAGTAGATACAAGTGCGAAGAAAAAATCAAATAATCATGTTTTTTATTCTCTTCTAATTTTTATTTTGTTCCCTATTTTTTATATATAGAAATATGTTTATGTATATTCCTCATTTATAGATTTTTGCAATGCCTAGAAGCCAGCAATCGACCCAATAAAAAAGATACAGAGAAATTGATGAGGATTCAAAGATGAAGAATGTAAAAATGGGAGACTAAGGAGAGAATGGTCAAAAGCGTCATTTTCGAAAAATAACAAAGTCACACGAGGATGTCAATGGCCAAAGAACTAGGTTTTTCATTTTTTTATTATTGCTTTGTAATTAAGTATGCTTTTGATGTAAAGATGTAGGATGTGCTTATCATTATAGTATATTATGGATCTTATAATTGAGGGATCAAAGAAAAAAAATTGTCTTCTCTATTTGTATTATTTCAATAATATATTTTTATTTAAATTTGATTATTCATTTCACAACAATAACTAATTATAATTCGTTGGAAATTTGTTAAATAATTATACTTCTTGAAAAGGGTAGAAATACATAAAATATATAGAATTAGCACAAATGTCCAAATAATAATCAAGTCAATGTCGATGTCCAAAATTTTAATCCATTTAAACATTCGATATGTAATTGATACATATAAAAAAAAAAAAAAAAAACTACTCATCGAACTAAAGTTTGATTGGATGGATTGTTTCATAGTCATACTATCAAATTCTTTATATCTTTTAGCTCATTCGATTTATACACCACGTATTAACAAGTTTTGAGTAAGAGGTCTCTTAAGGTAGAAGCTAAAAAATGTGTTTTCAAAAATCATGAGTAAATAATTAAATATCATACTATTTGTGTAATTACACTACAAGAAAATAGGGCTCTTCCGACGCACAAAAGCATCGGAAGATATATGAAAAGGCATCAGGAAAGAAGTTTTTGGTGCATAAATTTGTGTCCAGATTAAAGTCGGAAGAGGATTTCTCGACGCACAATGGAAAACGAATGAAAAATTAGAACAAAATTAAAGATGAGATCCTCTATTTTAAAAAAAAAACACTACAACCGAGAATGAAAAAAGAAGGGAAAATTAGAAGAAAATGAATAGAAATACCTTAGCATAAGAAAGAAGGAATAAGGAAATACCTTAAGGAGCAATAACAATAAAATCAACAACAATAACAAAGACTAACACACATATTTAATATTTTTTCTCAACCTCAAACCAAAAAAAAAATAATAATAATAATTAAAAACAAAGACTTACGGGCGAGGGGCAGACGGGGACGACGGTGGAAGAGTAGCGGTGGATGGCGACGACAAGGAGAAAAACACACAAGAGAAGGTTGTGACAATCACAAAAACATACATATTTAGTATTTTTTTCTCAAACTCAAACCAAAACAAAGAGAAAAAATTAAAAAAAAAAACACTTACCGTCGAGGGGCGGATGATTGCTCACAAGCGTCGACGATGACAAGCAACGGACGGTGGACGGAGAGCGGGGGTGGACCTTCTTCTTCCTCTTTTGGCCTTCAAACCCTTCATTCGTCTCCCTCATTTTCGGTTCCCCTTTCTCTCATTTTTGGTTAACAAGGATCTGTTTTACAAATCTGAAAATGGTATTTTAAGTGGCATTCCTGACGTTGGCATTATGCACGAAGTTGGAAGAAGTTAAATATATTAAAAAAATTATTAATTTCTCTCAACGCTATGCATAACGGCATCAAGAGAAGTTAAATATATTAAAAAATTATAAACTTCTGACGCCATGCATAATAGCGTCGACAGACATTAAATATATTGAAAAATTATAGACTTCCCTCAACGCCATGTATAACGACATCGGAAGAGGTTTGTAATTTTTTTTATTAAATTACCATATACCAACGTTGCCTTATGTTGCGTCAGAATTGATAACATTTTCCAACGGAGCTTCTATGACTTCAGAAGAAACTTTTTCTCCCGACACCTATATTGTGTGTCAGAAAATACATATTTTCTTTTAGTATTAATTAATTACTATCTTTTTATTTAGTTAAATAAAATAAAAAATCAACGTACATAACACGTATTACAAACAGTAGTATATATAAAAGTCTGGATGAGAAGAAACTTTTTTTCTCCATCCTTTTTTTAAATTGAATTTACTTAGTTAATCAACTTTGGTTTTGTTGTCAAAGAATATATTAAATATTACCTCCACATTTACTTTCTCTATACCCAACAAATAATATTAATAATTAATTGCTTTTATTTTTTAAAAAATATTTATTTTAAATAATTAATAGTTAATTGCTTTTATTTTTTCCATTATTTAATACAACTGCCTTTTAATTATTTATAATTTATGTGAAAATGAAAATGATAATGAACATAGCCACAACCTAATTTAATGACATTTTAAGTTGTTATTGTTTATTTATTATGAATTTATATAAATGGATTATTAAAAGTAAAAACATGTGTAAATATATGCCTTAAAAAATTATTTTAACAAAATAATAATATTTATTTTTTTAATAAGTAAATTATATGTAATGATATTTTCAAATAATACAACATTTTGATGAATGATTAACATTTAAATTAAAAAAAATAATATTTAAAAAAAATAGTATAAAGTTAATAAAAAAAAAGATAAAAAGACGTAAAAAATGTTAAAAGATGAAATACTAGCATACAAAAAGTTTGGTTGATTTGAATTTTTAAATATTAATTATATAACTAACGATTTTACATTTGGTTATATTTAATGAGTTTCAAAAGTTATACAATCTCTCCAACTCCTAGATAAGAGCTATCATCTACTATTTTTTTTTTAAAATTTGTTTGTCGTGTATTTTTCTTCTTAATTCATTCTCTCAATTTTCTTTTTCAACAATGAATAGCAATATTTTTGCATAAGGTATGAATTCTTTCGGTTTCTATGGATATTTCCAAGTAATTTTATATAATGGTCTTACACCAATAATATAAAATTTTATAATCTTTTAACTCTCTCGCTATAACATTTTTTAATATGACTTCTAGCTATAATAGCTATAACTATGTAAAGTCAACCTTTCTTTTTATATAAAAACACTTGTTTTTTTTATGTAATTTGTTTATTTTTCTTTCTCAACTCACCCTCTAATGTATTTCTTTGTATGAATGTAGAGACTAGTGTTTTGCACCAACAAGAGGAAAATATATGCTTTGACAAAATGTTTTCAAACTTATAGATTTTTGTTTTACCCTTTGATTTTAAGTTTTTCCATTGTTCACTTAGTGGTAATTTTGTCATTCAATAATAAGTATGTGAAGGTTTCTCTCACAATTTTTTTTCTAAATAATTAATACAATAATTTAATGTTAGTTTTCTCGATTTCAATTAAAGTATTTGGAATGACTCTTAAATTTAATTGATAATTAATATTACAATCATTCATTATTGCATTTAAGTAAAGCAAACTAATGGTTAAATTATGTTACTAAAAAATGAAGTTACAAAACCATTTATTCTTATTAAAGTAAACCGATAACCTAATCAAATCCCAACCTCAATCAAATCACATCTACAAATAGATCAATGGATTCATAAATCAAAGAACAACATAGAGCATTTAGGTGTACACATGCATGGAATAATTATGGAAGGATTCACACTAGAGGGTTCTTCCTTGTTTTTAAGCGTCTTATTAGCTTGCCACCATCAAATCGGTAGAAAACTACAAAGAAAAATACAAGCATGGAGGTGATGAAAAAGGGGAAGTTTATGAGGTACTCTCTTATTTCCTAACTTTTCTATCTTTCGTGAGAAAGGTAAACATTAAATTGATCACATTTTATTTTATGCTTTTCAATTCCGGCTAGAGCTAGAGGTGGAGAAGGGTTTAAGATCAAGAAGTGATCGATTATGACAAACTATGAAAGGTCCAAAATTTGAAAAAAGGTATCTTATGAGGTTGTAAAAATGTTGAGCGTGGAAGAGTTGGAAAGAATCGAAAATGGAAATTCTAACGCTAATTAAGCTTTGAAATGATCTTTGAATTTCACATCAAAATTTCAATTTTGTTGTTGCTGAAAGTTTGTTAAGATGAAAGATGTAAATACAGTGCATGATTTTAATTTACACCTCTCCAAATTAACCACATTAGTTAATTTAGATTTTGTATATGTTTTTTAATTATTTAAATAATAAAGTCATCTAATAGCGTTATAATATACGAGAGAAAATTTGGTGGTTAATATTATTTTATGCGCTCTTACTTTCATGTTCATAAAAATTATATATGTTATAATAATATGAGATCACACACAATATGAGAATCTACTATATTTTGAATAAAAATTCCACTCTTTTTATATACTAAAATAATTAAAATGAAAAATTTCTCGTGCAATGTACGTATTACTAATTAGTAGTATATATAAAAGTATGGATGATAAGAAACTTTTTGTTCCACATTTAACCATTTCGTGGATTATCACTATTATTTTAGTGTCAATTCAATCATTTGTCTAATTCTACTCATTCATGCACTAAAACCTTCAAAATAATTCAATTTAAAAGTTATATTAAAAACAACAACTTCTAAATATTAAATCCCACTAAAAAAATATTAAACTCGCCAACTAATAAATATCTTAGTATAATGTTTTGGTCAAACTTTTGATGTTCTTCAAATTCATAATTATATATATGACTTTTCATTTACTCTGAACTTTTAATCTTCTTCAAGTTTATAACTAATAAACTTTTTATTTGCTCACTACTTTCTATCACTATAAATATGGATATTTTTAGGTTAAATTTAATCCAAGTAACATTTATTGTTTTTTCTTCGTTCTTTATTCAAAACACAAATTTCTTCTCTCTTATTGACTTAGTATGGTTGTTTTATGGAGAAGATTTTCTTCTAAATGGTCAATTGCTCAAACTCAAACTTCGCACATGGATTGATGATATAGATGTTCAAGTATTAATCAAAGTTGTTGATTTCTTTCTTATATATGTTCATTAATGTTGTGGAAGTAGTTATAATTGTTGTTGATATTATGTATATGTTGTGCACATGAATATTTTATTTTGATCAATTATTCAGAAGTGAAGATGTTGGAACAACACATATTTCTAAATACATGGTATGTCTTTTATCATGATATATTTTTTTATTTCTCTTTCAATCTCAAGTTAATATTAATTAAGAAGTGCCAAAACAAACAAACCATATCAGAAAAATATATTTGACAACTAGAGCGAATATAAACCAAATCCATTGAAATAATTAAATGAATAAAAGAAAATGGGAGCAACAAACTTAACACACTCATTGTGGTGAAGCACTATAAAATAACTAATGTCAATTTCTCTGTCACTCTCCTATTTAATTTGCAATTAATTTGTCAATGTATTTCATTGCATAAAATCAATTGCTACAATTTGCTCTTGAATGTCAATTTATTTATTTTTTAGAAGTGAAATGTATTTGTAATTTGTACGAAATTCTTGATTAAATTACTTATTAGCAACAAATCACTACCTAAAATTATGAGATACAACGACATGTATAACAAGTGTCACAAACAAATCCCCACAAAGAAAGAACTATCAAGACAAAGAAAGATCTATCAAGGACACTTACAGAAATTATTGTAATACCTTATTCGATGATATTACGATGCTGTCAACAATAAAATTAAGTCAACATTTTTAACGTCATAGTCACAATTTGTCATTGTCATGATTTAAGTATTATTACTTTTAAATCTAACCTTTTCTAATTTAAATATCATTGCTTGTTTATTTATTGTTTTAAATGTATTACTAAATTTATATTTTATAGTAGGGTAAAGAAAAAAACTATTGTCTATTTTGTCAATATAACTTTACATATTAAATTGATGTTGCTTCTTTTTAAGTAACATTTCTCTTATATTTTCAACACTTTTCAAGTTTTTTTTTTTTTTTAAACTTCATGGTTTACCTTTTAAAAATTCAAAATTTATTCCTTTGGCCTTTGTTAGAAAAGGTTTTATTATTTTATTCTTAATTTTTTTCCATAGGATGTTCTCATCAATTTTTCTACGATGTAATCTGAAAATACTGAGTCAGATTTTTTAGAATTCTCCATCGGAGAGATGATAATATTTCGAGCTGAGGTTTGATTAAAAAAAATATATATTTAATTATTTAAAAAACATTTAGAGAAATGTAAGTATTTTGGTGAGAGATATGAGTTAATATCAACAATGAGATAGTAAACATCTTTAATTATTGGTGAACCAATGAGAAGTTGGTTTTTTTACCCGTCTAACTCAACTCTCTCAAATGATTCAAGTTGCCAAACATACCCTTACTAAAAGACTAACCTTTGATGGATTTATGAAAAACTTTCTTTTTATTTTTCTATGTTATTATTTTAATGATGCTTCGTATAATTGAATCTTTCTTACTTAACAAACAAACTTGCTCGTATATAAAAACACTATTGAGAAAGTATAATCAAAGACAAACATTTTTATTTAAAGCAAGTTAAATTTATGACCAAGAGTGTTTTTATCCAAAACACACTCTAATTAACTATTATATAGGGGGGTTAAGCATATAAATCAATGCCCCAAGACCTTGCAGGTGTGAGATTGGTTCGATATTTCTTGTCAATATTTTTGATGAGATCCATATCTTCCTCTTTAAGCTCAAAATCAAAAACTTGCAAATTCTCTTCCAATCTATTCAACTTTGAAGTCTTTGGTATAAGCGTAGTGTTCCTTTGAATTCCCCACCTTAGCACAATTTGAGCAGGGCTCCTCCCATATTTCTCTGCCATTTCCTAAGAACCACAAACAACCGATATAAAAATACGGTTAGATTACAAGTTTTGTTAACAAATTTTTTAGCTCTCTCAAGAATCTATGTGGTTTCGTTTGATAAATATTTGATTTTTTTTAAAAATGTTGTTTGTTTGTAACATCTTTCTATGTTTTGAGTTCAACCATCCTTTGACTCTTTAGGTTAGATTTCATTTTTTTTATACGAATATCATTATTGTATATAATTTCCATACTCATTTATATAACTTAATTATAAAAATATTTAAGGGTTGTTTTTTCAATGTGAAATCAGCTTCTTAGAGCAATCCGTATGAAAGAAAATAGAAACAATTTCTACTTATAGACTTTGATTAGTTGTATTGCTTTTCATTTTAAGTTTTCTTTTTCATTGCATCGAGCTTAGGATTAGACAAAGTGTTACAACTTCTACTTTAAATTCTAGGTCTTTTTTAAATTGTGTTTGTTTTAATTTTCTTCACAATTTCACAATGATCACATTTACCTACTAATTATCTCCAAATTAAAGAAAGTATATACCTTATTTAATCTTAATTAAAGCCAGGTAAGTTTTTAATATGAAAGTTTAGGTAAAATACCATTTATTTTTATAATTTTAATTTTTTTTAAAAATAGTAGATTTTACAAAATATTTACAACCTATAGCAAATTCTATCACTGATAGTCATTGATATGCTATAATGATAGAAGACTATCAGTGATATAATCCAAAATTTTGCTATAGATTGTAAATATTTTATTTTATTTTGCTATTTTTAAAAATGCCTCTAATTTTAATAGATGATATATAAAAGAAAAATTATTGTAAATGATAAAATTATTGAAAATATTTATAAAACATAATAAAACTTCAGATTTTATAAAATGATAAACACTAATACACTTCTATTAATCATGTCTATTCAATATTACTAATAGATACTAATAAAAGTCTATCAAGTGTCTATCAGTAATAGATTTGAAATGAAATATATTTTGATTTATTTTGCTATATTTGAAAATAACCACAACAAGACTTAGGTCCATGTCTCTATTTTAGGGGGAAAAAAAAAGGAAAAAATAGCATTTTTCTTATGAATTGTGGAAATATATCCACATGTAGTGATCAATTATTATTGTTACTTAAAATATTTCAATAAAAATTAACTTTTAAATGGCTAAATTTAAAATTCATAGAAACTAAAGTATAAAACCTACATGTATCGAAAATAGAAGAACTAAAAACTAAACAATAAAAAGAAATATGAGGAGAAACAAATATATTTATATAAGAGAGAAGAAACAAACAACTTACTTCAATAACAGGATCTTCAAGACAAGAAAGTGTACCAAAACGTTGAGTATTTGCGGCAGCACCACCTAAAGGAGTATGAGCTGTGACGCAAATCCCATGCTTTTGACAAAATTTAACAAGACATTCTCTTTGAAAGTAAGGATGTGTTTCTATTTGGTTCACTGCAGGCTTCACTTTTGAATACAAGAGTGGGGATGCTGAAGAGGCTATAAAATGTGAGGTTGGAGTAGGGTTGAAGTGTATAGCAGTTAGAAGGTGAAAGAAGGATTTGTAAGAAAGAAAGCAAAGAAAATGGCAATAACTCTAAACAATGGCTTCCAAATGCCATGATGGGGCTTGGAGTTTGGCGTATGGAGAAGCACAAAATCAAAGACCTCATTCTTAATGCCATTCAACTTGGTTATCGCCATTTTGATTGCGCCGGTAACCCTTTCTTCTTTTTCCTTACTACAAAACATCCATCAAAACATAATAATCGGAATGCACTCGATATCGATATTATGAATTAATTGATATCTCTAATAAAATTTATGAATTTCTTTCTCTTAATATTATGTGAATCCATGTTGACTTACATTTTATGTTGATGTTGAATTCAACTATGGATAGAAATTTATACATGTAGATGAAATTTTAAAATTATGGTTATATGTTTTTTTTTTTTTTTGTGTTAATTTGAGAGTGATTTGTTATTTTTTTAAAGATAATTAAATTTAAGTTTTGGTGGAATTTGATAAATAATATGACTTGTTTATATTAGGGTTTTAGTTATTAATTCTACATTGATTAATGTTTTAGATTTAATTATGTTTTGTTTAATAAAATTTGATGTTTAAAAACTAATTTTTTAAAAAAAAAAATTAATTGCTTCCACTAGTTTTGAAGACTGAGAGGTCATTCCAAAACAATTTAGTTTTTGGAAAAATTAAATTAATTTATTTTTAATTTTTAACGAGTAGTTGCATTGTTAAAAGAGTTGAGTTCTTTAAATAAGTTTTTTTTAGAGCTATTCATTTTAGTTTTTTATTTCCAAAATTAGCTTTGGTTTTTAAAAATATTGGTATAAAAATAGATAACAAAAAAAAGAAATTTAGGAGTTCTTTAAAGGCTAATTTTTAAAAACTAAAAACTAAAAACAAAATAATTACAAATATGAGACCTCAATATTTAAATAAAAAAGAAAAAATTAAATTTTGAAAAATCTAAAAACTATTTGATTTTAGTTTTTGGTTTTTAAAAATTAAGTCAATAAATATCACTTCAATCCTATAAAAAAAAATAGTTTTATAAAACTTATCACATTTTTTATGACTTGTTAAGAATTCCATAGTTTTCTAAAAATAAAAAATATTTTAAATAATAAAACCCTAAAAGTAATTTTAAATATAACAAAACTTCTAATTAACTTTCTTTAGTTTACCATATATGGAGAGACTGTATGCTTTTCAGATTTAGAAAGAATTTTACTTTTACATTTTTTATTTTATTTCTCAGATGTCAACACGTCAATCAGATATTTAAATAAAGTATTCAACTTATTTTTCAAAATTAGTAAAACTTTCTTCAAAACCATTTTTTTTCTCCTGATAAAAAGTATATATATATATATTAATATATATATATATATTATATATATAACTGCTTTTCTATTATTAATATTTTAGGAAATATATAGTTTTGGTTTCAAAAGCAATTCCCTGTGGAAAGGAATAATAATAGTTGAAGTTTACCTTAATGTAATTTTAGATATATGCAATATTCAAATTAAACTAGCATAACATAGATTACTAAATTAAGATAAAAGCATTATGCATTTGATCTATTTTGTTTAATATAGATATTGGAAATATGAATTTGTATATATAACAAAAATACATGCATTTGATCTCAAACTTAGTGTCAATTAAAAAAAATTGAACATTTTAGTTCCTAAAGTTTGATAAATAACTCTAAATGGTACTCGTTGAACGGTTAGTTGATCAAAGACATGGAAAATTAAGTTGACGATTGTGTTAATGAAAAGACAAGTTTATTAATTTAATATTAATTTTATCGGTGATGTGACTTATTGTTCGTATATGTTAGTATTTTGGAAATAATGGTATCTCAAATTTTCTCTTTGTCTATGCTATTACCATCATGTTGAACAAAAACAAACAAACGAATTCAACCAAGAAATCAAATCCATGGCTTGGTTCTCCCACTATATATATGAAATATTTTGATTGAAACAATTGGGACATTCAAACTACCTTATGTTGAATACTGAAATTTAAAAGAAAAAGATTATGGTAAATATACAATGTAAATATAGGAAATATATGTTTCTTAATCTATAATGACACAACTAGCGACATCAAAATTACATTCAATGATATAAATTATATTAATTTAAAATTTAAAATGTAAAATTATATTAATTAAAATTAAAAACATTTAAAATTATAGTTTGTCATGCTACAAAATCAATTATTTTTTTAAAATTAAAACATGTATTATAAATTAGAATAAATTGCAAATTATGTCAATGTAATTTAATCCATATGGTTTTAAAAGTTAGAATTTAGGTGTGATATAATTTCATATATGATTGTTATGAATTATACAATATTACAAAATAATAGTTATATAATTTTTAAAAATAAATTATATTGATAAATTCTAATTTTCAAATATATGAAAGGGACCCTTTGGTAGTGTGTAGATAAAGAAATGCCAATGTTTGTTTTTGTTGGGCTTTTCTCCTATTATGGCCCTCTAACTTTTGGGCCTTTTATCCTATGGTGTTTGGTAACAGTATATTGGGTCAACGAATAGGAATTCTAAAGTTGTAATTTTGAAAAATAGCAAACCGTTTTTTAGTCGCATAATGAAGAAGAAAAAATATAATAAATAAATGTGAAAAAAATCCAAAATATCCTTATACATAAAGTAGATCTAAAATAAAATAAATACACTTTAATATATCTTGAATACATACTTGTCCATTAAAAGAACTTTGAGATTATAATAGGGAGGAGATGTGACGAAAAATATAAAAAGAACTTTTTACCTAAGATAAATAAAAAAAAATTGACCAATAAAATATTGAAGAGAGATGAAAAGGAAATAAGAAAGAAAAATAGGTAAATGTGTTAGTTGAGATAGATTTTTAAAATCAACTTGAGATGTGATTTTTGATTGACTATCTTGGTGGGTGCAGCTGATTATAAAAGTGAGGCCGAAGTAGGGGACGCATTAGCAGAAGCTTTAGAGAGTGGACTTGTGAAGAGGGAAGAACTTTTCATTACCTCAAAGGTGACTTTTCTTTTCTCTTCTAAATAAATTTAAATATAGAATTTTACTTAAACATGACTTGAGTGTATTTAAATTCTCAATGGATACAGTTTTTTAGATGATATATATATAATAAAGTCCAAAATTAAAGGGGAAAGTTAAATATGTGACAGCTATGGAACTCAGACCATGGACATGTTGTTGAGGCTTGCAAGGACAGCCTCAAGAAGCTTCGACTACAATATTTGGATCTTTATTTGGTGCACTTTCCTATTGCCATAAAGCATACAGGTCTTTATTTCTTTTATTTCAATATGAAAAGATATATTAAATGGTAAATTTATTCCTTATATATAGTTTGGAAAACCTAAATATATATATATATATTTACCAATTCACACAAAGAATTTCAATTGTAAACAAATTATGAAGGAGTTGGGAATACTAGAAGTGAGAAGGATGAGGATGGAATATTAGACATTGATACAACCATATCTTTAGAAACTACTTGGCATGCCATGGAAGATCTTGTTTTTGCTGGTTTAGTTCGGAGCATTGGTATAAGGTATTATTAAATACATATGTCGAACACTTGTTTATATAATTGATATGATATTATTTTTAGACAATAAAAAAACAAAATATGTCAATTGTCGATCATATTTTTTAAAAAGATATAACATTTATTTAAATAAACATGTTCAATCTTTTCATATTCATGTCTTATATTTTATAAAAGTAACATGATTATCATTTTTTTCGTAAGTAAAATAGTTACGTTGTAAAAGAAATATTGATTTAAAACAAACGTTTTGAAAGTAAACATATACGTAATTATTCAAAATAGGTATTTAAAATTAGGAATAAGATATATATACTAAAGTTTGTGTAAAACAAAATGGTTGCAGCAACTATGACATATTTTTGACAAGAGATTGTTTGGCA
>JACWES010000164.1:0-19910 GCA_025688845.1 Cucumis hystrix
AGCCAGGGGCACGTGCCCCCTCTCATATTTTCGTTTTTTATATTTTAATGTTAATTTTGAAGTGTTAAATTATAATATATGTTAAATAATACCCTTTGGTATAATGGATGTACCCCTTTAAAACATCGAGGTCTTCGGTTCAAATCTCATCTATTACTATTTTTCTTTTTTGAATAGTGCCCCTATATTTGTAGTTGTCTTTATTTTGTATCATTTATGTTTGATTTTGTTACTCTAAAACTTTAAAATCAACTTTTTCATTAAGTCCTTAAGTTGGACATTTTTTTAAATTTACGATTTTACTAGAAACAAGATTAAAACTTGTGTAGTTTTATAGCACAATTTTTATATATACATAAATAATTGAGGATTTTCTAACCATAATTGAAATTGAAAATTTAGAGATTGTATTGGAATTTTTTAAAGTTTGAAGATTTATTAGAAAACATTATTTCTCAAGTCGTAGAACTTGTTAACATATAAAATTGAAAGTTTGAAGACTTACTAGACATTTAAAAAAAACAAATGAATTTTATTAAATCTCGAGAGCACTCAAGGATGATCAATCATATTCTTAAACTAACTCAAAAGGAAAAATTAGCTTGACAAGTTGGATAACCATACCATTCACCAATTAGGATGTCTTTTTGCTACACATTTGATTGGATATATTGTTTGTGGTTTAGAACTCGCTAATATACCATATTAAATAAACATCATGTTAATCAATTAACAACAACAGAAATTAATTCATCTGTCTTAATTATAAATACGAGAGGGTTTTCAAATGTAGGATCCTCAACATCGATTTCATCAAATTATTACTCTACAATGGATGAACATCTCTTCTTGATCTAATAATTACAGGATCAAAATAAACCTTTAGCTTCACTTATAAACGACTTATTGTTTGTCGTAGAAGATGACCTAACAATAATGGGAAGGGAGCACATTTTAGAGATGTATAGAGCGTCATTATTGCTTCCAGCTCTTACAGAACGACTTTCCCAAAATGGCAACGGCAAAAATGACGACAGTGAATCTTTGATACGGAGTCAAATCATTCCACAAGCAACACTACTTTACGAAGCCCAAATAAGATTTCGAAAAAGCGAAAATAAAAGTCTTGTAAACGTGGGTTTTGAAAAAGGTGTGTTGAAACTGCCACATCTAATTGTAGATGATAATACCGAAACAATGTTACTAAATGTGATGGCATTTGAGAAACTCCATGCTGGTAGTGGTGTCATTGGAAGTCAAGTGACATCCTTTATAGCGTTGATGAATAATTTGATCGACATAGATAAAGATGTCGAGCTATTGTCGAAGCATAATATAATAGCCAATGCACTTGGGAGTGATGAAGACGCTGCGAAATTGTTTAGTGTGCTTGGAAAAGGAGTGGCTATGGATTTGGACAGCAATATGGCAAAAGTACTTCGTGAAGTGAATAAACATTGTGAGAAACCATGGAATAAATGGTCTGCTCATTATAAACACACTTACTTTCAAAGCTCATGGGCTACTATCTCTTTCCTTACTACAAATTTCGGTTTCGCTATTCTTATTGTTCAAGTCGTCTATCAAATTGTTGACTTCCACACAAAGAAAAAGTAAAAGGGGATCAAAAAGTATTATCATAAAGTTATTATTGTTGCTGAATTATAAGTTGTCACGCGATTTTATTATACTATTCTTATTCTGAGTATTTTCTTTGTGTGATGGTATATGAGCGTTCGATTGTGTAATAAATTTAATTTAGACATGTATGCATGGATGGTATGTCTTTATAAAGCTTTGTTTTGGGTTTTTGTTTGTTTGTATGATTGTATTTATATATATCTATATATATTCTGAATTTGAAATGATATACACCTTAATTATCGATTTAATCTAAACTTCATGGATTCTTTTGAGCTCTTCAAAAGTTAATCACCATAAGAAAAGTCACGGCATTTAAAAATGAAAAACACCTAAAAGCACATTTTCAAGCACATCGCTATTTGTATGTATTTTAATAAATTGTCCAATTTCAATTTTTTTGTGCCAAATTAGTTTCTTATTTTTGAAGAATATGATAGAGATGGGTAACGGTGGAGATACGTCTAAGTACAACTTTTTAAAAATAGATTAATAAAAAATGTATCAATCAAATCAAAATGATTAGCAAATATTGTACAATGCTAATTGCAAAAAAAACTAATTTAGCAAAATTTAAATCCAACTCTCGAGTTGATTGAAAGATATAATGTTCAAATGTTATAGGAATAAGAGTTTTTTTTTTCTTTTTTTTGGTTGTGATTTGCCTCAGTTTAGTGCAGTAAACATTTGACAGGTACCTTTAAGTGTAGTACTTGTTTTAACTCAAAGTTATTTATAACGTTCATTTTTCAAATGGTTTGATTTTTATGTTAAAAATTGAAGGGAAAGTCATTCTCACTGTCTCTTGACTCTCCTCATCTTCCCCACCTTCAATCTCTCTCGGATCGCTCCCACCGGCATTTCCCATCCTACCCACTGCCCCAATTTTCCATTAACTGCTTCTTTTCTTTCGAATTTCAGCTGGGAAAAACAAAACTACTCAACCCATCAAACTCCGGTAGAGAAAACACACTATGAGGCGTTCGCTAGTTGTTGGGCTCTGTTTATTGTTCTCTCTGACATTGGTGATTGCAGATGCAAAGAAGATTTAATCTGGTCTTCTGCAAAAAAAGAGGGCGATCTCTCCTTATCAACCATAGGCCCCAGGAAGATTCCGCCGCCGCTGCTGCACCTGTCGTTCACGATGCCGATGGCTTTGATGGCAGCTTTAATTTCTTCCCTCGATAGCATGTTACAGTGGGCTATACGTACTCTTTTATTCATTATTGTATTTCATGCTCCGATATAAGGTCATGCCTTTAAATGGTAGTATTAGCAATCACTAGGATGACTGGAATTCATGTCACTGAGCCTTATGTAAGACATTGGGGGAATTATTTGAGATGTCTTTGCAACATTGTTCTGCACAGGAATACTTCAAACTTAACCTAATTTATGCTTCTAGACGCTAAAGAGATTCTTTTTTCATATTATAATGTGGCATAAGTTATAGAGTGAAGAGTTCTTACAGTGAATATAGAAGATGAGGGTAGGGTTGGGGGAATTAAGTTGTAACCTATGATTCTAACTTAGGAACAGTTCGCAGGAAGAAGTTGGTGAAATTTTTTTGCAGCTATCCATCTGTGTAATTTGATTATTTAAATTAAATTAACTATTTTTATTGAGAAAAAATACATGAAAGAATAGAAAGGCATGCAGAAAACCCAAAGAGATAAAAACATTACGAGGGTGTCAATCGAGAAAAATAATGCCTATAGAATAATTTTTAAAAACAAAAATGACTAGGCTCCCTATCCAACTCATTAAACTTTGCAGTATTGTTCATTTCCCCAGAAGATTCCACATGATCATAGCCCGCTCCCATGTCAACCACGAGGAACAATCCTTCTCACGGTGGGGTTGATGAAGAAGAAACTCCCTGATCATATCTTTGGTGCCGCCCAATTGTATGGCCTTTGTCTGCTAGATGGCGACTAAACCCAAAGGAAAAGGAAAACAAGCTTCCTAACCAAATCAAGAGATTAGAAACAAGAGGGATTTTTGGAGTATAAATGTAACAGGTGGGGGAACAAGGGAACCAAGAGGACTATTCCCCCCACCAACAGGTCTTCGAAGAAATATGTATCCTTACCCTCTTCAACCACACAATGGAGAAAAGGGAAGAAAGAGGGTGCTCTCATTAGAAATATCATTCCATAGATTTCAGCTGTGATAGACGTTATATCGTAGAAAGCAGTAATTCTTCGTCATCCGTCACTTCTATCATCTCATATATGTATGTATGTGTGTTTTAATTTTAATTTCCTTCTATTAGATGTATATTATTTAACAGTTTATATTTGTTCAAGCAAGATGTGATGTATTCTATTGTATTTAAGTTATATTATGTTCAGACTATCAATGGAGTATTTGGACATTACCACCCTCCAGATCCAATTATTAAATTCTTCTATTTAATTCTAATGTTTATTCACATATTTTTGTGGAATAACAGAAGATATTCCTCCATTTAATTTGTGTATTTTAATTAATATTCCTCACGTTTATTGATCTGAATCTCAACTTTATATGAATATCTTTAAATTTCATTTATTTATATATTTTTTGAACTTCAAATGAATTTGTGAGTGCACAGTAATGATATTTTTGTTAGTACATTAATGAATGGTTAGGAATTCAATCGACCTTTTCATCCTTAAAATAGAAAGTTATATTACTATTAACCTGCTCTCTTTGTGACTATATATTTTTTTTTTTGTAGGATAGTTGCAAATTTAGGAATTAGATTCAAAATAATTAAGTATATAGCAACATTTTAAAAAATTTGCAAATATAGCAAAATTTGTCAAATTCTATAGATTATAGAAGTCTATCATCGATAGACCATGTTGTAAATATTGGTCAATCACTGATAGACCATACGAGTTTATTAGTGATACAAGCCTATATCGACGATAATTTTGCTATATTTGCAAAAAAAATTAAATGTTGCTATATTCTTAATTATTATTCCTAAAATGGCTATCTAATTACTATTATCCTATTTTTTTCTAACCGAGAATATATATATATATAAAAAGAGAGAGTTAGTGTGAGTATAACAACTCTAATCTCTAACCAATATAACAAATTAAAATTCATAAATATATATTTTGAAACACTCCAATACTAAAAGTTTAAAACTAAGGAGAGGACATTAGTGTTGAAAACTTCTTTATTATATGATCGGTCCATGTCTATTAATTAATATGCTTTAATTCTTTTCTCATTTCAATTAGAAAAAATTATCATTCTTCTTCGTAATTAAATTAAAAACGAGAAACTTAACCAGAGATTAAAATGTGATTGTATCTAAACTTGAAAAATCATTAATTTACCTTAGTTCTCTTCTTGAATTATATCAATTTAGAAAAAATCATGAAAAAATGATAAGCATATGCTTTAATTTGTACACAAAGTTTGATTGCCAAAATGTGAAGGAAGACAGAGAAAAACATGTGTGAAGAGCTTTTCAACAATCTTCCTATTCAAATTATATATCAAAGAATCTCACATAAAACTTTAAATAATAATATAAAGATATAAAGATAGGATACAGCTCAAAATGATCAACCATATATATACGAACCAAAAAAAAAAAAAAACTTCACTATGGCTTCAATTTGTTCTTTTTTCTTTTTCAAATTATTATGATCACCTTTTGAGAATATATTATAATGTATAAAAATACATATTATATTCTTAAACACACATATGTTTTAATGAGTGAGACCATTTATTGTGGGTATTGAGTGTGGTTTTCATCTAATATACTAACCTTAAAATTAAGTGACCCAACTAAAATTTTTGGCTATTTTGGGATGAAATAGAATTACTAGGAATTTGAAAAGCATTGTAATGAATGGAGAATTAATCGATGGCAGAATGGAAATGAAAAATATCAAAATGGTAGAAACTAGAATTGAGTTGAAAATAGTGGAAATGAAATGAGTATGGCATTACAAGCTAGACCCTAATCACTCAATCTAATTAAACAAAGGCTTAGCTTGGAATTAAAATGCACATTATAAATATCCATTCCATATTCTCTAATACATTTAAGTATTCTCTAATACATTTAAGGTTTTGTTTGATAATCATTTAAATTTTTATTTTTTTATTTGTTTTAATAAAACTAATTAAGTCGACCTATAAATAGATCTCTATATTTCTGCCTATATGTTTTGTTATCTACTTTCTGTCAAAAATATTTTTAAAAACCAAGTTTTGAAAATTAAAAAAATATCTTAAAAAACTTGTTTTTGTTTTTTGAATACTCTATTTTTCGTAAGAAATTAAAAAGAAACAGAGATAATTTTCATAAACAAAAAATTAGATTACCAAACACGACTTAAATATTAACATTTTTTTTACCTTGTAAAATGTTTATTAATATGCTTTCTATACAGAAAAAAAAATAATTTGTCAAAATAATTTCAATAATATTAAACCTTATCTAACACAATATTACTAAATGCTATTAGAAAATTACGAGGTTTAACATTTTATATTACCTTGTGACATGACGTGCATGAACACTAATTAGACACTGTGTATGTAGAATGTTTCCTCCCGACAAAAATTCATATCCACTTACGGATTTTTCTTATGAAATCAAACCCACAAGTGAGAGATTGTGTTAAGTAATATAATTAATATTAAATTTACCTTCATTATCCATTAGCTTAAGTTCTTAGGTCAATCAACGATTTAAGATTATATTATACTCTTGAGTTGTTGTTTTTATTTAAATTATTTTATCTTACGTTGTTATAATATATTAAGTGAATATGAATATGACTTCAACTTGAAAAAAGACAACTAAATTTCTTTTGAGACAACTTTAAGTCTTAAGAATTGACCATTTTTGTTCTTAACAAGTGAAGCTTTAGTCCTTTGAAAAAAATCCATATTAAAACTTAGACTTTTTTTTTTTAAAAAAAAATAAGTCACTAGAGTGTGACGAAATTATTGTAAATGATAAAACAATTTAAAATAATTAATAAAATTTAGGTATATTTTTAAATATTTTAGTTTATATTAAAAAATTTGCCATTAATTTAATTTAATAAAAAATCAATAATTAATAAACGATAACATTTGAAATCATGTGTTTCATAAGGAGTGAGCAAAGTAAAAGCAAAAGAGATGAAAGTGAATTCTTGCCAATCAAGGCAACTTTTATTCATCCTATGATTGATGCCCCTACGATTAAACCAATTCTCTTTAAAAGTTTACAAAAGATGTATGATTTTATTCCATTTTATATATGTCTTCAATTTACTCATTTGAAAAAGACAGAATTCTTTAATAAATAATATTATCTCAATTCAATTTTGCGTTAAACAAAATATAACAAAAAAACTTCTAAAAAATACCGGTTGAGTCTCAAAATATACGTGATAGATCATGATAAATTATCATACGTATTTTTAAATTAAATAATACTAGGAGGAAATAAGTCAATGAAGACGAATAGATCGATGTCGGTCGACAAATGATGGATGAAAGTATTTTGTTATATTTGTAAAAAATTAATGTGATTTTCTATATTGGAAAACAATACCCTTGAATAAAAAATAATATTTTCAATTTCACTTTATACAAAGTGGGAATAAATTTAGGGCATAACCACTTTTGAGTTCAACTGTGTCATTCAAAACCCCAAGCAAGTACTATAGTATAACTGTGTGTGTATATATAACCACACGAGGCTTTGCAAAATGAATGTGCAAAATTTGGGTGAGCAAAGTTTATAAGAAATTAAATATGACGGAGGTGGAAGAGAAGCAGACGCTGCTGCCCAACTATTCCAGAAATGATCATAAAGATCAATTACCAATGGACAAGAAAGACTTGGTAATTAAAGTCAACGACAGTTTGGAGAAACTGTTGACGGAATCAGTAGCGGTGGCCGAATTCGGATCATCAGGAAAAACCATCAAACCTTCAATTTACAAAATACCAAAAGTCATGAAAGATATCCAACCGAAAGCGTTCGAGCCACAGTTGGTGTCGTTTGGGCCATACCATCATTGGGACGAACATTTGTTTCCAATGGAACAGGAAAAACAGAAAGTGTTTCGACATCTCGTAATGGGTGATGCTTCCACTAATTACCAGTTCATTGTGAGTAAAGTGTCGGATATTTTGGAAGATCTATATGCAGCATATGATAATCTTGATGAGAATTGGAGGAAGGATGCTGCCAAGTTCATGGAGATGATGATTATAGATGCGTGTTTCATGCTGGTTTTCTTCTCCGAAGATGAAAGTTACAAGTTGCTAATTACTTTGAAATCAGTTATAAAGCAAGACATTTTGATGCTTGAGAATCAGCTGCCTTTCCAGCTTCTTGAACTGTTGTATGAAATATTACCAAGAAAGGTACGTATTTCCTAATCTATGATCTTTAATATATTATCTTACTCCTATTTTATAGTATTGTTGCAATGGGTAACCACTTTAGTTTGACGGATTAATAATTTAAGTTCTCGACGACATTTTTAATGAATAGCAAATACAGAAAAAGTTCTATATTTCGTTATGCCTTAAAATTCTATTGTGTATTATGCTAAATTTATATTACAATATTTTTTTCTTGTTACTATATTTGTAGTTGTCCTTATTTTGTACCATTTATGTTTGATTTTGTTTCTCTAAAACTTTAAAATCAACTTTTTTTTTTTTATTAAGTTCTTAAGTTCGCCATTTTTTAAATTTACGGTCTTACTAGAAAAAGAATGAAACTTCTATAGTTTTATCGCACAAAAATATGTATATATATAAAAATGTGAGGATTTACTAGTTATAATTGAAATAAAAAATTTATGGATGTGTTGGATCATATTCTTAAGTAATTCAAAGGAAAAGGCTTGACAAGTTGGATAACCGTTCACCAATCAGGATGTCTTTTGCTACACATTTGATTGAATTGTTTGTTGTTTATCAACTCGCTAGTATACCATATTAAATAATCATTATGTTATTCAATTAACAACAACACATGAATTAATTCATCTGTCTTAATTATAAATACAAGAGTTTTTTCAACGTAGGATCATCAAAATTATTACTCTATAGTGGATGAACGTCTCTCTTTGATCTAATAATTACAATTTGCATGATTTTGGTTCTAACAGGATCAAAACATAACTTTGACTTCACTTATAAACGACTTGTTTGAAAGATATGAGCAAGCGACAATAGAAGGGAAGCACATTTTAGAGATGTATAGAGCGTCATTATTGATTCCACCTAGTATAAGCTATTCCGAAGGGGATAAAATAAAGAAAAATAAAGACTTTAAATTCGTGATAACGAGTCGAATCATTCCAAGTGCAACACAGCTTCACAATGCTGGAATAAAATTTCAGAAGAGCAGAAACACAAGTCTTGAAAACGTGAGTTTTAAAAAAGACGTGTTGAAACTGCCATTTCTAATTGTAGATGATTACACCGAAACAAATTTACTAAATGTGATGACATTTGAGAAACTACATGATAACGTTGGAAGTCAAGTGTCATCTTTTGTAGTGTTGATGAATAATTTGATCGACCTAGATGAAGATGTTGAGCTATTGTCGAATGATCGTATAATAGTCAATGCACTTGGGAATTATGAAGACGTGGTGAAGTTGTTTAGTGTGCTTGGGAATGCAGCGGCTCCAGATTTGGAGAGCAATATAGCAGAAATACATTGTTTGTTGAATAAACATTTTCATAAACCATGGAATAGATGGTGTGCTCATTACTTTCAAAGCCCATGGGCTACTATCTCCTTCCTTGCTGCTAATTTTGGTTTCGCTATCCTTATTGTTCAAGTCGTCTACCAAATTGTTGACTTCCACACTAAGAAAAAGTAACAGGAGATCAAAAAATATTATCGTAAAGTTATTATCGTCTTTAAATTATAAGCTGTCACGTGACAAACATTTTTTTTTTTTTCTTACGATGATATGAGTGTACTATTGTATAATAAATTAGATTTAGACATGCATGCATGGATGTGTGTCTATATAAAGCTTTGTTTACATGTATTGGGTCTTTGAAATGATATATAGCTTAATTATCGATTTAATCTAAACTTCATAGATTCTTTGAACACTTCAAAAGTTAATCATCATAAGAAAAATCACCCCATTTAAAAATGACAAAGACTTCAAGAACATTTTCGAGCATCATCTATTTTATTCATTTTAATAAATTGTCAAATCTCAATTTTCATGTGTAAAATTAATTTCATATTTTTGAAGAATATGATAGAAATGGATAATGCTCTAGATACATCTAAGTATTACATTTTAAAAATTACATTTTAAAAATAGATGGATAGCAAATATTGTAGAATGCAAAAGACTAATTTAGCAAAATTACATACACTATAGTCGTCTGATTCAGTTTCTTAGCGGCGAAGAAGAGAAAAAAGAAAAGGAAACTCCATTTTTCTCTTAACTATTGAAGAAAAATCATTCTCACCGTCTCTTGACTCTCCCCATCTTCCAGACCTTCAATCTCTCTCGGATCTCTCCCGCCCACATTTCCCATCCTACCCACTGCCCCAATTTTCCATTACCTTCTTCTTTTCTTTCGAATTTCATCTGGGAAAAACAAAACTACCCAACCCATCAAACTCCGGAAGAGAAAACACCATGAGGCGTTCGCTACTTGTTGGGCTCCGTTCATGGTTCTCTCTGACATTGGTGATTGCAGATGCAAATGACTCTTCTTTGGAAGGTTTAATCTGGTCTTCTGCAAAAAAAGAGAGCGATCTCCTTATCGACCATAGGCCCCAGGATGATTCCGCCGCCGCCGCTGCACCTGTCGTTCACGATGCCGATGGCTTTGATGGCGGCTTTTCTTCCCTGGATAGCATGTTACAGTAGGCTATCGGTACTCTTTTATTCATTATTGTACTTCATGCTCCGATATAAGGTCATGCCTTTGAATGATAGTATTAGCAATCACTAGGATGACTGGAATTCATGCCACTGAGCCATGTGTAGGACATTGGGGGAATTATTTGAGATGTCTTTGCAACATTCTTCCGCACAGGAATACTTCAAACTTAACCTAATTTATGCTTCTAGACTTCAAAGATTCTTTTTTCATATATATTCTATTAGATATATATTATATTGTGATCTTTGTAAATACAGTTTATATTCGTTCAAGCAAGATGTGATGTATTCTATTGTCTTTAAGAAGTTATATTATGTTCAGACTATCAATGGAGTATTTGGACATTACCACACCCTCCAGATTCATCACTAAATTCTTCCATTTAATTCCTAATGTTTATTCAGCGCATATTCTTTTTTGTATAACATAATATATTCCTCCTCTATTTAATTTGTGTATTTTGAATAATATTCCTCACATTCATTGATTAGAATCTCAAGTTATTTTACTTCAAATGAACCTGTGGAGTGCACAAGAATAATTTTTTTTAGTACAACAACGAGTGGTTAGGAATTCAATCGAGTATACTCCTTTTGTGATGATATTTTTCTAACCGAGAAAACATATATATATATAAAGAGAGAGTTGGTGTGAGTATAACAACTCAAAATCTCGGACAGATATAACAAACTAAAGTCCCTAAATATATATTTCGAAAAACTCCAATATTATATGATCGGTCCATGTCTATTAATTAATATGTTTTAATTCTTTTCTCATCTCAATTAGAAAAAATTATCATTCTTCTTCGTAATTAAATTAAAAACGAGAAACTTAACCAGAGATTAAAATGTGATGTATCTAAACTTGAAAAATCATTAATTTACCTTAGTTTTATCTTCTTGAATTATATAAATTTAGAAAAGGTCATGAAAAAATGGTAAACACATGCTTTAATTTGTACGTAAAGTTTGATTGCCAAAATGTGAAGGAAGACAGAGAAAAACATGAGTGAAGAGCTTTTCAACAATCTTCCTATTCAAATTATATATCAAAGAATCTCACATAAAACTTTAAATAATAATATAAAGATAAAGATAGGATAAAGCTCAAAAAGATATCCAACCGAATGCGTACAAGCCATGTAAAATGTTTATAACATGTAATCAAAAAAATTAGATTACCAAACACAACTTAAATATTATTTTTTCCTTTGTAAAATGTTTATAACATGTAGAATATTGTTTCCTCCAGACAAAATTTCATTTCCACTTGCGGTGTTTTCTTCTAATATCGAACCCCACAAATGAGAGAATTTGTGTTACGTAATATAATTAGTATTAAACCTACCTTCATTTATTAGCTAAAGTTACTGTGTCAATCAAAAATTTAAGATTATATTATACTTTAAATTGTTATTTTTATTTCAATTATCCGATCTCACTTTGTTACATTCACACTTTAACAAAAAGACAACTGCTATTCTTTTTAGACAACTTTGAGTCCTAAGACAATGACCATTTTTGTTCGTATGCCATATTAATTAAACTTGATTTTAATTTTTTTAAAAAAAATCAGTCACTAAACGTGTGACAAAATTATCGTAAATGACAAAACTGTTTAAAATAATTATATGAAATTTTGGTATTTTTTATAAATATTTTGGTTTATATTAAAAATGTGACATGAATTTAATTTAATAAAAGAAAACATTTGAAAACATGTGTTTGATAAGGAGTGAGATGGCAGATGAGAACATAATTAATAAATGAAGAAAGCAAAGTAAAAGCAAAAGAGATGAAAGTGAATTTCTTGGTAATCAAGGCAAAGTTTTATTCATCCTAAGATTAGAATGACGCCTCTATCATTAGTCCAATTCTCTTTAAAAGTTTACACAATCTATTCTTTTATTCCATTTTATATATTTCTTTCAATCTAACTGATTACTTTTCAAAATGACAGAAGCCTTTAATAAATATTATTCTCATTTCAATTTTGTTAAAACAAAATATTTATCGAAAAACTTCAGAAAAACATATCGATCGTGATAGTCTAAGATAAACTATCCTATGTATCTACTTGTACAATGTACATATATGATAATTTGGTTTATCACGATTGGTACATTTTGTCATATTTCGTAAATATTTTGACATTTTACTCTATTTGAAAATAACAAAACTAGTAATACAATATAATATATTATATAAACTTATATGATATTGTAAAATAGTAATTATACATAAATTTTTAACCATAAAACTTATTCATCATTATTAATTAATGCAAGTTAATAGTTAATCTAATAAATATTTAGTAAGTAACTCTTAATTATGTTTTAGAAAAAAAAAAAAAAAACATTTGGAACCATTTTTTAAACTAAGATCCAATTTTTTAATCTACTATCAAATACACATCTAAGAAAGGAATTTGAATTTCTTTTTTCAAATATTATTGTCTACCAGACAAAACTCTTAACTTTCTAAAGAATTTAGTTGTGATCTTAATACTAACATTAGAGTTTGTTTGAATTAGAAGGGTTGATTTTAACTTTTTAAAGTTTGATTTTAAAATAAGTCCATTGACATGGATAGATGGATGGATGTGAGACGAAAATATTTTGTTATATTTATAAATAAATTAACATAATTTTCTATAATATTTGAAAACAATATCCCTTAAGTAAAAGTATAATATTTTCAATTTCACTTTATACAAAGTGGGAATAAATTTAGGGTATAACCACTTGAGTTGAGCTATGTCATTTAAACCCCAAAAAAGTACCATAGTGTAACTGTGTATGTGTGTATATCTAACGACACGATGCTTTGCAAAATGAACGTGCAAAATTTGGGTGAGCAAAGTTTAAAAGAAATTAAACATGGCGGAGGTGGAAGAGGAGGAGACGCTGCTGCCCATCTATTGCAGAAATGAACATAAAGATCAATTACCAATGAACAAGAAAGACGTGGTAATTCAAGTCAAGAACAATCTGGAGAAACGGCTGACGGAATTAGTACCGGTGGACGAGTTCGGAGCATCAAAAACCATCAAACCTTCCATTTACAAAATACCAAAATTCATGAAAGATATCCAACCGAATGCGTACAAGCCACAGTTGGTGTCGTTTGGGCCATACCACCATGGGGACAAAGATTTGATTACAATGGAACAGGAAAAACTGAAAGTGTTTCGGCATCTCGTAAAGGGTGATGCTGCCACTTACAAGTCGATTTTGAGTCAAGTGTCGAACATTTTGGAAGATCTATATGCAGCATATGATCATCTTGAAGAGTCTTGGAGGGAGAATGCTGTCAAGTTCGTGGAGATGATGATTATAGATGCGTATTTCATGCTGGTTTTCTTCTCGGAAGATAAAAGTTACAAGTCGCTAGTTACTTTCACATCAGATATAAAGCGAGACATTTTGCTGCTTGAGAATCAGCTGCCTTTCCAACTTCTTAAACTGATGTATGAAATATTAACATCTAAGGTACGTATTCTTAATCTATGATATTTAATATATTATATATCCTACTCGTATTTTATAGTAGAGTTGCAATAGGTAACCACCTTAGTTTGAAACTTAATAATTTAAGTGTTCAACAACATTATTTATTTATTGAATAGTAAATATACCAAAAAAATCTAAATTTTGTTATACCCAAAAATTCTATCATATTTTTCATTAATTCTTTAAGTTCAACATTTTTAAAATTTATTTGCACCAAAAAATATATATATATATGTGTTTGAGGATTTACTAGTTATAATTGAAATTGAAAATTTAGAGATGTATTAGAATTTTTTCAAATTTGAAGATTTATTAGACGATATTATTTCTTCAGTCTTGAAACTTGTTAGGCATATAAAATTGAAAGTTTGAAGACCTATTAAACATTTGAAAAAAAAAACAAATGAATTTTATTAGATCTCAAGAAGGCACTAAATGATGATCAATCATACTCTAAAGTAATTCAAAGGAAAAGGCTTGACAAGTTGGATGATAATCATTCACCAATTATCAGGATGTCTTTTGCTACACATTTTTTATTGGATTGGTTGTGCTTTATGAATTCTCTAATAATATACCTTATTAAATAAACTCGAGGTTAATTGATTAACGACGAGAGGAATAATTAATTCACCTTTCTTAATTATATAAATACGAGATGGGATCCTCAACATTGGTTTCATCAAAATTTTAATAATGATTTTGGTTCTAACAGGTTCAGAAAGTAACTTTGCCTTCACTAATTATAAGCAACTTATCATTTTCTAAAGATGAGCCAAAGATAAGAAACAAGAAGCACATTTTAGAGATGTATAGAGCGTCATTATTGCACAATGATATTGATAAAAGTAAGGAAAATGAAGGAAATGATTGCGTCGACCAGCGCACCTGTGTTGGTAACCTTTTCAAAAAAAAGAAGAATAAAGGAAAGAACGACGACAAAAATGACGACGACGAATTTAAGAGTATAGTAAATAGTCAAATCATTCCACAAGCAACACTACTTCGCGATGCCGGAATAAAAATTGAAGAAAGCAAATCAAAAAGCCTCGAAGACGTGAGTTTTGAAAATGGCGTGTTGAAACTGCCTAGTCTAATCATAGACGATGAAACTGAAACAAAATTACTAAATGTGATGGCATTTGAGAAACTGCATGATGGTGTGGGAAATGAAGTGACATCTTTTATAGTGATGATGAATAATTTGATCGACATAGATAAAGATGTCGAGCTATTGTCAAAGAGAAAAATAATAGCCAATGCACTTGGAAACAATGAAGACGCGGCAAATTTGTTTAGTATGCTCGGGAAAGGAGTGGCTATTGATTCGGCAGATAGCAAAATAATCGAAGTACATCGTTCAGTGAATAAACATTGTGCTAAACCATGGAATAGCTGGTGTGCTTATCTTAAACATAATTACTTTGATAACCCATGGTCTATTATCTCATTCATTGCCGCCATTTTCGGTTTCGCTATCCTTATTGTTCAAGCAATCTACCAAGTTGTTGACTTCCACACAAAGAAATAAAAGGGAATCAACAAATATTATCGTCTTTGAATAATAAGTTGTCATGATATGACAAACACTTTTATTATTATTATTATTATTTTTTGTACGATGATATGAATATTAACTGTATAATAAATTTAATTTAGACATGCATGCATGGATGTATGTCTTTATCAAGCTTTGTTTTGGGTTTTTTTTTCGTTTGTATGATTGTCCTTCTTTATATTTATATATGTATATGTATATGTATATGTATTGAAGATTTGAAATGATATATATAGCTTAATTATCTTCTTAATTTAAACTTCATGGATTCTTTGAGCTCTTCAAAAGTTAATCACCCTAAAATAAATCACGGCATTTAAAAATGAAAAATTCTTGGGCACATTTTCGAGCATCGTATTTAATAAATTGTCCAGTCTTAACTTTCATGTGTCAAATTAATTATTATTATTATTATTATTATTATTTGAAGAATATGGTTAAGGTGGACAATGATACTTTTTTTAAAAACAGATTAATTGAAAATGTAGCAACCAAATCAAAATGATTAGCAAAATATTGAAGAATGCAAAAGACTAATTTAGCAAAATTACAGACACCATAGTCTTCAGATTCCGTTTCTTAGCGGCGAAGAAGAGAAAAAAGAAAAGGAAACTCCATTTTTTCTCTTCACTTCTGAAGAAAAATCATTCTCACTCTCTCTTGACTCTCCCCATCTTCCCGACCTTCAATCTCTCTCGAATCTCTCCCGCCGACATTTCCCAACCTACCCACTGCCCGAATTTTCCATTACCTGTTTTTTATCTTTCGAAATTCAGCTGGGAAAAACAAAAATACCCAACCCATCAAACTCCGGAAAAGAAAACACCACGCGTTCGCTAGTTGTTGGGCTCTGACATTGGTGATTGCAGATGCAAATGACTCTTCTTTGGAACGTTTAATCTGGTCTTCTGCAAAAGAAGAGGGCGATCTCCTTATCGACCATAGGCCCCAGGAAGATTCCGTTGCTGCTGCTGCACCTGTCGTTCACGATACCGATGGCTTTGATGGCGGCTTTTCTTCCCTCGATAGCATGTTACAGTAGGCTATACGTACTCTTTTATTCATTATTGTATTTCATGCTCCGATATAAGGTCATGCCTTTAAATGGTAGTATTAGCAATCACTATGATGACTGAATTCATGCCACTGGGCCTTGTGTAAGACATTGGGGGAATTACTTGAGATGTCTTTGGAACATTGTTCTGCACAGGAATACTTCAAACTTATACATTTTTCATATTATAATGTGGCATTAGTTATACATTTTTATTGAGAAAAATTAAATGAAAGAATAGAAAGGCATGCAGAAAACCCAAAGAGATAAAAACATTACTAAAGGATCAATCAAGAAAAATGGTGCCTATAGAATAATTTAAAAAACAAAAATTACTAGGCTCCCTATCCAACTCATTATATTAAACTTTGTATTCTACCTTTCCCCCAAAAGATTGCACATGATAGCGCCCTCATCCACGTGTCATCGACGAGGAACAATAGGTGTTGATGAAGAAGAAACTCACTGATCATATCTTTGATGCCCAATTGTATCTGCTTGATGACTAAACCCAAAGGAAAAGGAACCTAAAGGAAAAGGAAAACAAACTTCCTAAAATGTCTATAATATGCTTTCTCTACAGAAAAAAAAAAAAATTAATTTGTCAAAATAATTTCAATAATTTTAAACCTTATCTAACACAATATTCCTAAATGCGATTAAAAAATTATGGAGTTTTAACATTATGTAGTGACATGAACACTAATTAAGACATCGTGTAGAATGTTTTTTTCCGACAAAAATTCATTTCCACTTGTGGTGTTTTCTTCTGATATCGAGCTCACAAGTGAGGGATCGTGTGAAGCAATATAATTAATATTAAATTTATCTTCATTATCTATTAGCTTAACCTATTCGGTCAATCAACAACGATTGAATTGATTTTTTAAAAATTATTTGATCTTACGTTGTTATAATATATTAAGTGAATATGACTTTAACTTGAAAAGCACAGCTGGATTTCCTTTGAGACAACTTTGAGTCCTAAGAAATGACCATTTTTGTTCTTCGAAGTGAAGTTTAAGTCATTTAAAAAAAATAATCCATATTAAAACTTAGATTTTTTTAAAAAAGAAATAAACTATTAGAGTGTGATGAAATTATAGTAAATAACAAAACTGTTTAAAATAATTATATGAAATTTTGATATATTTCATAAATATTTTGATTTATTTTAAAAATGTCATTAATTTAATTAATTTAACAAAAATCAATAATTAATAAAAGAAAACATTTGAAATCAAGTGAGCTGGCAGATGAGAACATTAAAAAATGAAGAAAGCAAAGTAAAAGCAAAAGAGATGAAAGTGAATTCTTGCCAATCAAGGCAACTTTTATTCATCCTAAGATTGATGCCCAATGTTTACAAATTAGATTTATTAAAAAAAAATGTGTTTTATTCAATTTTATATATTCATTCAATTTACTGATCAAATTTGAAAAAGACATAAACCTTTAATAAATATTATTATATAAATTATTCAGTTTTGTTAAACAAAATATATATCGAAAAAACTTCTAAAAAACATTTATGAGTATAGCTAAATATACATATCGTGATAGAGTAATATAAACTACCTTATATGTCTATTTGTATAATGATAGCGATCGATGTATTTTGGTATATTTAAAAATAACATGAGTATATATTATAAACGTATATGATATTGTACAAAATTAATTTTAGTAAGTAACTCTAACTAATTTTTATAATTTTTAATTATGTTTTATAAAAGAAAAACATTTCGAACCATTTTTAAACTAAGATCTAACTTTTGAATCTACAATCAAATACACATTTAAGAAAGGAATTTGAGTTTCTTTTTTCAAATATTGTTGTCTACCAAACAAAATTCTTAACTTTCTAAAGAATTTAGTTGTGATCTTAATACTAAGATTAGAGTTTGTTTGAATTCAATGGATAGATCGATGTCCATACAAAAAAAATGATATACGGAAATATTTTGTTATATTCATAAAATAAGTTAAACAATACCCCTTAAATAAAAAAGGTATTTTCAATTTCACTTTATACAAAGTGGAAATAAACTTGGGGTATAAGCACTTTTGAGTTGTGCTGTCATTCAAACCCCAAACAAGTATAGTATAATTGTGTGTGTGTATATAACCACACGAGGCTTTGCAGAATGAATGTGCAAATTAAAGTTTGGGTGAGCAAAGTTTAGAAGAAATTAAATATGGTGGAGGAAGAGAAGCAGACGCTGCTGCCCATCTATTGCAGATCAAATGATCAAAAAGATCAATTACCAATAATGGACAAGAATGCCGTGGTAGTTGAAGTCAAAGACAATCTGAAGAAACTGCTGACGGAATCAGTAGCGGTGGACAAGTTGGCATCATCAAGAAAAACCATCAAACCTTGGATTTACAAAATACCAAACTTCATTAAAGATGTCCAAAAGGAAGCATACAAGCCACACATGGTTTCGTTTGGGCCGTACCATCATGGGGAAGAAAATTTGGTTCCAATGGAACAGGAAAAACTGAAAGTGTTTCGGGATCTCGTAGACGTCAAAGGAGTCAATTACGAGTCGATTGTGAGTGATGTGTCGAACATTTTGGAAGATCTGTATGGAGCATATGATGACCTTAATGAGGTTTGGTGGAAGGATAATGCTGCCAGTGCTAAGTTCATGAAGATGATGATTATAGATGCGTGTTTCATGCTGGTTTTCTTCGCGGAAGATAAAAGTTACAAGTCGCTAATTATTTTCAAATCAGATATAAAGCGAGACATTTTGCTGCTTGAGAATCAGCTGCCTTTCCAGCTTCTTAAGCTGTTGTATGAAATATTACCAATTAGAAAGGTACGTGTTCTTAATCTATGATCTTTAATATATTATCCTACACATATTTTATAGTAAAGTTGCAATGGATAACCACTTTAGTTTGAACCTTAATCATTTAAGTGTTCAACAACATTATTTATTTATTGAATAGCAAATATACCAAAAACATCTCAATTTTGTTATACCAAAAAATTCTAAATTTATGATCTTACTAGAAACAGGATTAAAACTTTTGTAGTTTTATTGCACAAAAAAAAAGTATAAATATTGAGGATTTACTAGTTATAATTGAAATTGAAAATTTAGAAATGTAGTGGATTTTTTTTTAATTTCGAAGATTTATTAGACGACGTTTCTTAAGTGATCTAACACTTGTTAAACATATAAAATTGAAAGTTTGAAAACCTACTAGAAAATCTAGAAGAAAAAAAA
>JACWES010000165.1:0-19910 GCA_025688845.1 Cucumis hystrix
TTTTTTTTCTTCTAGATTTTCTAGTAGGTTTTCAAACTTTCAATTTTATATGTTTAACAAGTGTTAGATCACTTAAGAAACGTCGTCTAATAAATCTTCGAAATTAAAAAAAAATCCACTACATTTCTAAATTTTCAATTTCAATTATAACTAGTAAATCCTCAATATTTATACTTTTTTTTTGTGCAATAAAACTACAAAAGTTTTAATCCTGTTTCTAGTAAGATCATAAATTTAGAATTTTTTGGTATAACAAAATTGAGATGTTTTTGGTATATTTGCTATTCAATAAATAAATAATGTTGTTGAACACTTAAATGATTAAGGTTCAAACTAAAGTGGTTATCCATTGCAACTTTACTATAAAATATGTGTAGGATAATATATTAAAGATCATAGATTAAGAACACGTACCTTTCTAATTGGTAATATTTCATACAACAGCTTAAGAAGCTGGAAAGGCAGCTGATTCTCAAGCAGCAAAATGTCTCGCTTTATATCTGATTTGAAAATAATTAGCGACTTGTAACTTTTATCTTCCGCGAAGAAAACCAGCATGAAACACGCATCTATAATCATCATCTTCATGAACTTAGCACTGGCAGCATTATCCTTCCACCAAACCTCATTAAGGTCATCATATGCTCCATACAGATCTTCCAAAATGTTCGACACATCACTCACAATCGACTCGTAATTGACTCCTTTGACGTCTACGAGATCCCGAAACACTTTCAGTTTTTCCTGTTCCATTGGAACCAAATTTTCTTCCCCATGATGGTACGGCCCAAACGAAACCATGTGTGGCTTGTATGCTTCCTTTTGGACATCTTTAATGAAGTTTGGTATTTTGTAAATCCAAGGTTTGATGGTTTTTCTTGATGATGCCAACTTGTCCACCGCTACTGATTCCGTCAGCAGTTTCTTCAGATTGTCTTTGACTTCAACTACCACGGCATTCTTGTCCATTATTGGTAATTGATCTTTTTGATCATTTGATCTGCAATAGATGGGCAGCAGCGTCTGCTTCTCTTCCTCCACCATATTTAATTTCTTCTAAACTTTGCTCACCCAAACTTTAATTTGCACATTCATTCTGCAAAGCCTCGTGTGGTTATATACACACACACAATTATACTATACTTGTTTGGGGTTTGAATGACAGCACAACTCAAAAGTGCTTATACCCCAAGTTTATTTCCACTTTGTATAAAGTGAAATTGAAAATACCTTTTTTATTTAAGGGGTATTGTTTAACTTATTTTATGAATATAACAAAATATTTCCGTATATCATTTTTTTTGTATGGACATCGATCTATCCATTGAATTCAAACAAACTCTAATCTTAGTATTAAGATCACAACTAAATTCTTTAGAAAGTTAAGAATTTTGTTTGGTAGACAACAATATTTGAAAAAAGAAACTCAAATTCCTTTCTTAAATGTGTATTTGATTGTAGATTCAAAAGTTAGATCTTAGTTTAAAAATGGTTCGAAATGTTTTTCTTTTATAAAACATAATTAAAAATTATAAAAATTAGTTAGAGTTACTTACTAAAATTAATTTTGTACAATATCATATACGTTTATAATATATACTCATGTTATTTTTAAATATACCAAAATACATCGATCGCTATCATTATACAAATAGACATATAAGGTAGTTTATATTACTCTATCACGATATGTATATTTAGCTATACTCATAAATGTTTTTTAGAAGTTTTTTCGATATATATTTTGTTTAACAAAACTGAATAATTTATATAATAATATTTATTAAAGGTTTATGTCTTTTTCAAATTTGATCAGTAAATTGAATGAATATATAAAATTGAATAAAACACATTTTTTTTTAATAAATCTAATTTGTAAACATTGGGCATCAATCTTAGGATGAATAAAAGTTGCCTTGATTGGCAAGAATTCACTTTCATCTCTTTTGCTTTTACTTTGCTTTCTTCATTTTTTAATGTTCTCATCTGCCAGCTCACTTGATTTCAAATGTTTTCTTTTATTAATTATTGATTTTTGTTAAATTAATTAAATTAATGACATTTTTAAAATAAATCAAAATATTTATGAAATATATCAAAATTTCATATAATTATTTTAAACAGTTTTGTTATTTACTATAATTTCATCACACTCTAATAGTTTATTTCTTTTTTAAAAAAATCTAAGTTTTAATATGGATTATTTTTTTTAAATGACTTAAACTTCACTTCGAAGAACAAAAATGGTCATTTCTTAGGACTCAAAGTTGTCTCAAAGGAAATCCAGCTGTGCTTTTCAAGTTAAAGTCATATTCACTTAATATATTATAACAACGTAAGATCAAATAATTTTTAAAAAATCAATTCAATCGTTGTTGATTGACCGAATAGGTTAAGCTAATAGATAATGAAGATAAATTTAATATTAATTATATTGCTTCACACGATCCCTCACTTGTGAGCTCGATATCAGAAGAAAACACCACAAGTGGAAATGAATTTTTGTCGGAAAAAAACATTCTACACGATGTCTTAATTAGTGTTCATGTCACTACATAATGTTAAAACTCCATAATTTTTTAATCGCATTTAGGAATATTGTGTTAGATAAGGTTTAAAATTATTGAAATTATTTTGACAAATTAATTTTTTTTTTTTTCTGTAGAGAAAGCATATTATAGACATTTTAGGAAGTTTGTTTTCCTTTTCCTTTAGGTTCCTTTTCCTTTGGGTTTAGTCATCAAGCAGATACAATTGGGCATCAAAGATATGATCAGTGAGTTTCTTCTTCATCAACACCTATTGTTCCTCGTCGATGACACGTGGATGAGGGCGCTATCATGTGCAATCTTTTGGGGGAAAGGTAGAATACAAAGTTTAATATAATGAGTTGGATAGGGAGCCTAGTAATTTTTGTTTTTTAAATTATTCTATAGGCACCATTTTTCTTGATTGATCCTTTAGTAATGTTTTTATCTCTTTGGGTTTTCTGCATGCCTTTCTATTCTTTCATTTAATTTTTCTCAATAAAAATGTATAACTAATGCCACATTATAATATGAAAAATGTATAAGTTTGAAGTATTCCTGTGCAGAACAATGTTCCAAAGACATCTCAAGTAATTCCCCCAATGTCTTACACAAGGCCCAGTGGCATGAATTCAGTCATCATAGTGATTGCTAATACTACCATTTAAAGGCATGACCTTATATCGGAGCATGAAATACAATAATGAATAAAAGAGTACGTATAGCCTACTGTAACATGCTATCGAGGGAAGAAAAGCCGCCATCAAAGCCATCGGTATCGTGAACGACAGGTGCAGCAGCAGCAACGGAATCTTCCTGGGGCCTATGGTCGATAAGGAGATCGCCCTCTTCTTTTGCAGAAGACCAGATTAAACGTTCCAAAGAAGAGTCATTTGCATCTGCAATCACCAATGTCAGAGCCCAACAACTAGCGAACGCGTGGTGTTTTCTTTTCCGGAGTTTGATGGGTTGGGTATTTTTGTTTTTCCCAGCTGAATTTCGAAAGATAAAAAACAGGTAATGGAAAATTCGGGCAGTGGGTAGGTTGGGAAATGTCGGCGGGAGAGATTCGAGAGAGATTGAAGGTCGGGAAGATGGGGAGAGTCAAGAGAGAGTGAGAATGATTTTTCTTCAGAAGTGAAGAGAAAAAATGGAGTTTCCTTTTCTTTTTTCTCTTCTTCGCCGCTAAGAAACGGAATCTGAAGACTATGGTGTCTGTAATTTTGCTAAATTAGTCTTTTGCATTCTTCAATATTTTGCTAATCATTTTGATTTGGTTGCTACATTTTCAATTAATCTGTTTTTAAAAAAAGTATCATTGTCCACCTTAACCATATTCTTCAAATAATAATAATAATAATAATAATAATTAATTTGACACATGAAAGTTAAGACTGGACAATTTATTAAATACGATGCTCGAAAATGTGCCCAAGAATTTTTCATTTTTAAATGCCGTGATTTATTTTAGGGTGATTAACTTTTGAAGAGCTCAAAGAATCCATGAAGTTTAAATTAAGAAGATAATTAAGCTATATATATCATTTCAAATCTTCAATACATATACATATACATATACATATATAAATATAAAGAAGGACAATCATACAAACGAAAAAAAAACCCAAAACAAAGCTTGATAAAGACATACATCCATGCATGCATGTCTAAATTAAATTTATTATACAGTTAATATTCATATCATCGTACAAAAAATAATAATAATAATAATAAAAGTGTTTGTCATATCATGACAACTTATTATTCAAAGACGATAATATTTGTTGATTCCCTTTTATTTCTTTGTGTGGAAGTCAACAACTTGGTAGATTGCTTGAACAATAAGGATAGCGAAACCGAAAATGGCGGCAATGAATGAGATAATAGACCATGGGTTATCAAAGTAATTATGTTTAAGATAAGCACACCAGCTATTCCATGGTTTAGCACAATGTTTATTCACTGAACGATGTACTTCGATTATTTTGCTATCTGCCGAATCAATAGCCACTCCTTTCCCGAGCATACTAAACAAATTTGCCGCGTCTTCATTGTTTCCAAGTGCATTGGCTATTATTTTTCTCTTTGACAATAGCTCGACATCTTTATCTATGTCGATCAAATTATTCATCATCACTATAAAAGATGTCACTTCATTTCCCACACCATCAT
Source organism: Cucumis hystrix (assembly GCA_025688845.1). Classification (NCBI taxonomy): domain Eukaryota; kingdom Viridiplantae; phylum Streptophyta; class Magnoliopsida; order Cucurbitales; family Cucurbitaceae; genus Cucumis; species Cucumis hystrix. The sequence goes on from JACWES010000165.1 coordinate 4,701, forward strand.
GCAGTTTCTCAAATGCCATCACATTTAGTAATTTTGTTTCAGTTTCATCGTCTATGATTAGACTAGGCAGTTTCAACACGCCATTTTCAAAACTCACGTCTTCGAGGCTTTTTGATTTGCTTTCTTCAATTTTTATTCCGGCATCGCGAAGTAGTGTTGCTTGTGGAATGATTTGACTATTTACTATACTCTTAAATTCGTCGTCGTCATTTTTGTCGTCGTTCTTTCCTTTATTCTTCTTTTTTTTGAAAAGGTTACCAACACAGGTGCGCTGGTCGACGCAATCATTTCCTTCATTTTCCTTACTTTTATCAATATCATTGTGCAATAATGACGCTCTATACATCTCTAAAATGTGCTTCTTGTTTCTTATCTTTGGCTCATCTTTAGAAAATGATAAGTTGCTTATAATTAGTGAAGGCAAAGTTACTTTCTGAACCTGTTAGAACCAAAATCATTATTAAAATTTTGATGAAACCAATGTTGAGGATCCCATCTCGTATTTATATAATTAAGAAAGGTGAATTAATTATTCCTCTCGTCGTTAATCAATTAACCTCGAGTTTATTTAATAAGGTATATTATTAGAGAATTCATAAAGCACAACCAATCCAATAAAAAATGTGTAGCAAAAGACATCCTGATAATTGGTGAATGATTATCATCCAACTTGTCAAGCCTTTTCCTTTGAATTACTTTAGAGTATGATTGATCATCATTTAGTGCCTTCTTGAGATCTAATAAAATTCATTTGTTTTTTTTTTCAAATGTTTAATAGGTCTTCAAACTTTCAATTTTATATGCCTAACAAGTTTCAAGACTGAAGAAATAATATCGTCTAATAAATCTTCAAATTTGAAAAAATTCTAATACATCTCTAAATTTTCAATTTCAATTATAACTAGTAAATCCTCAAACACATATATATATATATTTTTTGGTGCAAATAAATTTTAAAAATGTTGAACTTAAAGAATTAATGAAAAATATGATAGAATTTTTGGGTATAACAAAATTTAGATTTTTTTGGTATATTTACTATTCAATAAATAAATAATGTTGTTGAACACTTAAATTATTAAGTTTCAAACTAAGGTGGTTACCTATTGCAACTCTACTATAAAATACGAGTAGGATATATAATATATTAAATATCATAGATTAAGAATACGTACCTTAGATGTTAATATTTCATACATCAGTTTAAGAAGTTGGAAAGGCAGCTGATTCTCAAGCAGCAAAATGTCTCGCTTTATATCTGATGTGAAAGTAACTAGCGACTTGTAACTTTTATCTTCCGAGAAGAAAACCAGCATGAAATACGCATCTATAATCATCATCTCCACGAACTTGACAGCATTCTCCCTCCAAGACTCTTCAAGATGATCATATGCTGCATATAGATCTTCCAAAATGTTCGACACTTGACTCAAAATCGACTTGTAAGTGGCAGCATCACCCTTTACGAGATGCCGAAACACTTTCAGTTTTTCCTGTTCCATTGTAATCAAATCTTTGTCCCCATGGTGGTATGGCCCAAACGACACCAACTGTGGCTTGTACGCATTCGGTTGGATATCTTTCATGAATTTTGGTATTTTGTAAATGGAAGGTTTGATGGTTTTTGATGCTCCGAACTCGTCCACCGGTACTAATTCCGTCAGCCGTTTCTCCAGATTGTTCTTGACTTGAATTACCACGTCTTTCTTGTTCATTGGTAATTGATCTTTATGTTCATTTCTGCAATAGATGGGCAGCAGCGTCTCCTCCTCTTCCACCTCCGCCATGTTTAATTTCTTTTAAACTTTGCTCACCCAAATTTTGCACGTTCATTTTGCAAAGCATCGTGTCGTTAGATATACACACATACACAGTTACACTATGGTACTTTTTTGGGGTTTAAATGACATAGCTCAACTCAAGTGGTTATACCCTAAATTTATTCCCACTTTGTATAAAGTGAAATTGAAAATATTATACTTTTACTTAAGGGATATTGTTTTCAAATATTATAGAAAATTATGTTAATTTATTTATAAATATAACAAAATATTTTCGTCTCACATCCATCCATCTATCCATGTCAATGGACTTATTTTAAAATCAAACTTTAAAAAGTTAAAATCAACCCTTCTAATTCAAACAAACTCTAATGTTAGTATTAAGATCACAACTAAATTCTTTAGAAAGTTAAGAGTTTTGTCTGGTAGACAATAATATTTGAAAAAAGAAATTCAAATTCCTTTCTTAGATGTGTATTTGATAGTAGATTAAAAAATTGGATCTTAGTTTAAAAAATGGTTCCAAATGTTTTTTTTTTTTTTTTCTAAAACATAATTAAGAGTTACTTACTAAATATTTATTAGATTAACTATTAACTTGCATTAATTAATAATGATGAATAAGTTTTATGGTTAAAAATTTATGTATAATTACTATTTTACAATATCATATAAGTTTATATAATATATTATATTGTATTACTAGTTTTGTTATTTTCAAATAGAGTAAAATGTCAAAATATTTACGAAATATGACAAAATGTACCAATCGTGATAAACCAAATTATCATATATGTACATTGTACAAGTAGATACATAGGATAGTTTATCTTAGACTATCACGATCGATATGTTTTTCTGAAGTTTTTCGATAAATATTTTGTTTTAACAAAATTGAAATGAGAATAATATTTATTAAAGGCTTCTGTCATTTTGAAAAGTAATCAGTTAGATTGAAAGAAATATATAAAATGGAATAAAAGAATAGATTGTGTAAACTTTTAAAGAGAATTGGACTAATGATAGAGGCGTCATTCTAATCTTAGGATGAATAAAACTTTGCCTTGATTACCAAGAAATTCACTTTCATCTCTTTTGCTTTTACTTTGCTTTCTTCATTTATTAATTATGTTCTCATCTGCCATCTCACTCCTTATCAAACACATGTTTTCAAATGTTTTCTTTTATTAAATTAAATTCATGTCACATTTTTAATATAAACCAAAATATTTATAAAAAATACCAAAATTTCATATAATTATTTTAAACAGTTTTGTCATTTACGATAATTTTGTCACACGTTTAGTGACTGATTTTTTTTAAAAAAATTAAAATCAAGTTTAATTAATATGGCATACGAACAAAAATGGTCATTGTCTTAGGACTCAAAGTTGTCTAAAAAGAATAGCAGTTGTCTTTTTGTTAAAGTGTGAATGTAACAAAGTGAGATCGGATAATTGAAATAAAAATAACAATTTAAAGTATAATATAATCTTAAATTTTTGATTGACACAGTAACTTTAGCTAATAAATGAAGGTAGGTTTAATACTAATTATATTACGTAACACAAATTCTCTCATTTGTGGGGTTCGATATTAGAAGAAAACACCGCAAGTGGAAATGAAATTTTGTCTGGAGGAAACAATATTCTACATGTTATAAACATTTTACAAAGGAAAAAATAATATTTAAGTTGTGTTTGGTAATCTAATTTTTTTGATTACATGTTATAAACATTTTACATGGCTTGTACGCATTCGGTTGGATATCTTTTTGAGCTTTATCCTATCTTTATCTTTATATTATTATTTAAAGTTTTATGTGAGATTCTTTGATATATAATTTGAATAGGAAGATTGTTGAAAAGCTCTTCACTCATGTTTTTCTCTGTCTTCCTTCACATTTTGGCAATCAAACTTTACGTACAAATTAAAGCATGTGTTTACCATTTTTTCATGACCTTTTCTAAATTTATATAATTCAAGAAGATAAAACTAAGGTAAATTAATGATTTTTCAAGTTTAGATACATCACATTTTAATCTCTGGTTAAGTTTCTCGTTTTTAATTTAATTACGAAGAAGAATGATAATTTTTTCTAATTGAGATGAGAAAAGAATTAAAACATATTAATTAATAGACATGGACCGATCATATAATATTGGAGTTTTTCGAAATATATATTTAGGGACTTTAGTTTGTTATATCTGTCCGAGATTTTGAGTTGTTATACTCACACCAACTCTCTCTTTATATATATATATGTTTTCTCGGTTAGAAAAATATCATCACAAAAGGAGTATACTCGATTGAATTCCTAACCACTCGTTGTTGTACTAAAAAAAATTATTCTTGTGCACTCCACAGGTTCATTTGAAGTAAAATAACTTGAGATTCTAATCAATGAATGTGAGGAATATTATTCAAAATACACAAATTAAATAGAGGAGGAATATATTATGTTATACAAAAAAGAATATGCGCTGAATAAACATTAGGAATTAAATGGAAGAATTTAGTGATGAATCTGGAGGGTGTGGTAATGTCCAAATACTCCATTGATAGTCTGAACATAATATAACTTCTTAAAGACAATAGAATACATCACATCTTGCTTGAACGAATATAAACTGTATTTACAAAGATCACAATATAATATATATCTAATAGAATATATATGAAAAAAGAATCTTTGAAGTCTAGAAGCATAAATTAGGTTAAGTTTGAAGTATTCCTGTGCGGAAGAATGTTGCAAAGACATCTCAAATAATTCCCCCAATGTCCTACACATGGCTCAGTGGCATGAATTCCAGTCATCCTAGTGATTGCTAATACTATCATTCAAAGGCATGACCTTATATCGGAGCATGAAGTACAATAATGAATAAAAGAGTACCGATAGCCTACTGTAACATGCTATCCAGGGAAGAAAAGCCGCCATCAAAGCCATCGGCATCGTGAACGACAGGTGCAGCGGCGGCGGCGGAATCATCCTGGGGCCTATGGTCGATAAGGAGATCGCTCTCTTTTTTTGCAGAAGACCAGATTAAACCTTCCAAAGAAGAGTCATTTGCATCTGCAATCACCAATGTCAGAGAGAACCATGAACGGAGCCCAACAAGTAGCGAACGCCTCATGGTGTTTTCTCTTCCGGAGTTTGATGGGTTGGGTAGTTTTGTTTTTCCCAGATGAAATTCGAAAGAAAAGAAGAAGGTAATGGAAAATTGGGGCAGTGGGTAGGATGGGAAATGTGGGCGGGAGAGATCCGAGAGAGATTGAAGGTCTGGAAGATGGGGAGAGTCAAGAGACGGTGAGAATGATTTTTCTTCAATAGTTAAGAGAAAAATGGAGTTTCCTTTTCTTTTTTCTCTTCTTCGCCGCTAAGAAACTGAATCAGACGACTATAGTGTATGTAATTTTGCTAAATTAGTCTTTTGCATTCTACAATATTTGCTATCCATCTATTTTTAAAATGTAATTTTTAAAATGTAATACTTAGATGTATCTAGAGCATTATCCATTTCTATCATATTCTTCAAAAATATGAAATTAATTTTACACATGAAAATTGAGATTTGACAATTTATTAAAATGAATAAAATAGATGATGCTCGAAAATGTTCTTGAAGTCTTTGTCATTTTTAAATGGGGTGATTTTTCTTATGATGATTAACTTTTGAAGTGTTCAAAGAATCTATGAAGTTTAGATTAAATCGATAATTAAGCTATATATCATTTCAAAGACCCAATACATGTAAACAAAGCTTTATATAGACACACATCCATGCATGCATGTCTAAATCTAATTTATTATACAATAGTACACTCATATCATCGTAAGAAAAAAAAAAAAATGTTTGTCACGTGACAGCTTATAATTTAAAGACGATAATAACTTTACGATAATATTTTTTGATCTCCTGTTACTTTTTCTTAGTGTGGAAGTCAACAATTTGGTAGACGACTTGAACAATAAGGATAGCGAAACCAAAATTAGCAGCAAGGAAGGAGATAGTAGCCCATGGGCTTTGAAAGTAATGAGCACACCATCTATTCCATGGTTTATGAAAATGTTTATTCAACAAACAATGTATTTCTGCTATATTGCTCTCCAAATCTGGAGCCGCTGCATTCCCAAGCACACTAAACAACTTCACCACGTCTTCATAATTCCCAAGTGCATTGACTATTATACGATCATTCGACAATAGCTCAACATCTTCATCTAGGTCGATCAAATTATTCATCAACACTACAAAAGATGACACTTGACTTCCAACGTTATCATGTAGTTTCTCAAATGTCATCACATTTAGTAAATTTGTTTCGGTGTAATCATCTACAATTAGAAATGGCAGTTTCAACACGTCTTTTTTAAAACTCACGTTTTCAAGACTTGTGTTTCTGCTCTTCTGAAATTTTATTCCAGCATTGTGAAGCTGTGTTGCACTTGGAATGATTCGACTCGTTATCACGAATTTAAAGTCTTTATTTTTCTTTATTTTATCCCCTTCGGAATAGCTTATACTAGGTGGAATCAATAATGACGCTCTATACATCTCTAAAATGTGCTTCCCTTCTATTGTCGCTTGCTCATATCTTTCAAACAAGTCGTTTATAAGTGAAGTCAAAGTTATGTTTTGATCCTGTTAGAACCAAAATCATGCAAATTGTAATTATTAGATCAAAGAGAGACGTTCATCCACTATAGAGTAATAATTTTGATGATCCTACGTTGAAAAAACTCTTGTATTTATAATTAAGACAGATGAATTAATTCATGTGTTGTTGTTAATTGAATAACATAATGATTATTTAATATGGTATACTAGCGAGTTGATAAACAACAAACAATTCAATCAAATGTGTAGCAAAAGACATCCTGATTGGTGAACGGTTATCCAACTTGTCAAGCCTTTTCCTTTGAATTACTTAAGAATATGATCCAACACATCCATAAATTTTTTATTTCAATTATAACTAGTAAATCCTCACATTTTTATATATATACATATTTTTGTGCGATAAAACTATAGAAGTTTCATTCTTTTTCTAGTAAGACCGTAAATTTAAAAAATGGCGAACTTAAGAACTTAATAAAAAAAAAAAAGTTGATTTTAAAGTTTTAGAGAAACAAAATCAAACATAAATGGTACAAAATAAGGACAACTACAAATATAGTAACAAGAAAAAAATATTGTAATATAAATTTAGCATAATACACAATAGAATTTTAAGGCATAACGAAATATAGAACTTTTTCTGTATTTGCTATTCATTAAAAATGTCGTCGAGAACTTAAATTATTAATCCGTCAAACTAAAGTGGTTACCCATTGCAACAATACTATAAAATAGGAGTAAGATAATATATTAAAGATCATAGATTAGGAAATACGTACCTTTCTTGGTAATATTTCATACAACAGTTCAAGAAGCTGGAAAGGCAGCTGATTCTCAAGCATCAAAATGTCTTGCTTTATAACTGATTTCAAAGTAATTAGCAACTTGTAACTTTCATCTTCGGAGAAGAAAACCAGCATGAAACACGCATCTATAATCATCATCTCCATGAACTTGGCAGCATCCTTCCTCCAATTCTCATCAAGATTATCATATGCTGCATATAGATCTTCCAAAATATCCGACACTTTACTCACAATGAACTGGTAATTAGTGGAAGCATCACCCATTACGAGATGTCGAAACACTTTCTGTTTTTCCTGTTCCATTGGAAACAAATGTTCGTCCCAATGATGGTATGGCCCAAACGACACCAACTGTGGCTCGAACGCTTTCGGTTGGATATCTTTCATGACTTTTGGTATTTTGTAAATTGAAGGTTTGATGGTTTTTCCTGATGATCCGAATTCGGCCACCGCTACTGATTCCGTCAACAGTTTCTCCAAACTGTCGTTGACTTTAATTACCAAGTCTTTCTTGTCCATTGGTAATTGATCTTTATGATCATTTCTGGAATAGTTGGGCAGCAGCGTCTGCTTCTCTTCCACCTCCGTCATATTTAATTTCTTATAAACTTTGCTCACCCAAATTTTGCACATTCATTTTGCAAAGCCTCGTGTGGTTATATATACACACACAGTTATACTATAGTACTTGCTTGGGGTTTTGAATGACACAGTTGAACTCAAAAGTGGTTATGCCCTAAATTTATTCCCACTTTGTATAAAGTGAAATTGAAAATATTATTTTTTATTCAAGGGTATTGTTTTCCAATATAGAAAATCACATTAATTTTTTACAAATATAACAAAATACTTTCATCCATCATTTGTCGACCGACATCGATCTATTCGTCTTCATTGACTTATTTCCTCCTAGTATTATTTAATTTAAAAATACGTATGATAATTTATCATGATCTATCACGTATATTTTGAGACTCAACCGGTATTTTTTAGAAGTTTTTTTGTTATATTTTGTTTAACGCAAAATTGAATTGAGATAATATTATTTATTAAAGAATTCTGTCTTTTTCAAATGAGTAAATTGAAGACATATATAAAATGGAATAAAATCATACATCTTTTGTAAACTTTTAAAGAGAATTGGTTTAATCGTAGGGGCATCAATCATAGGATGAATAAAAGTTGCCTTGATTGGCAAGAATTCACTTTCATCTCTTTTGCTTTTACTTTGCTCACTCCTTATGAAACACATGATTTCAAATGTTATCGTTTATTAATTATTGATTTTTTATTAAATTAAATTAATGGCAAATTTTTTAATATAAACTAAAATATTTAAAAATATACCTAAATTTTATTAATTATTTTAAATTGTTTTATCATTTACAATAATTTCGTCACACTCTAGTGACTTATTTTTTTTTAAAAAAAAAAAGTCTAAGTTTTAATATGGATTTTTTTCAAAGGACTAAAGCTTCACTTGTTAAGAACAAAAATGGTCAATTCTTAAGACTTAAAGTTGTCTCAAAAGAAATTTAGTTGTCTTTTTTCAAGTTGAAGTCATATTCATATTCACTTAATATATTATAACAACGTAAGATAAAATAATTTAAATAAAAACAACAACTCAAGAGTATAATATAATCTTAAATCGTTGATTGACCTAAGAACTTAAGCTAATGGATAATGAAGGTAAATTTAATATTAATTATATTACTTAACACAATCTCTCACTTGTGGGTTTGATTTCATAAGAAAAATCCGTAAGTGGATATGAATTTTTGTCGGGAGGAAACATTCTACATACACAGTGTCTAATTAGTGTTCATGCACGTCATGTCACAAGGTAATATAAAATGTTAAACCTCGTAATTTTCTAATAGCATTTAGTAATATTGTGTTAGATAAGGTTTAATATTATTGAAATTATTTTGACAAATTATTTTTTTTTCTGTATAGAAAGCATATTAATAAACATTTTACAAGGTAAAAAAAATGTTAATATTTAAGTCGTGTTTGGTAATCTAATTTTTTGTTTATGAAAATTATCTCTGTTTCTTTTTAATTTCTTACGAAAAATAGAGTATTCAAAAAACAAAAACAAGTTTTTTAAGATATTTTTTTAATTTTCAAAACTTGGTTTTTAAAAATATTTTTGACAGAAAGTAGATAACAAAACATATAGGCAGAAATATAGAGATCTATTTATAGGTCGACTTAATTAGTTTTATTAAAACAAATAAAAAAATAAAAATTTAAATGATTATCAAACAAAACCTTAAATGTATTAGAGAATACTTAAATGTATTAGAGAATATGGAATGGATATTTATAATGTGCATTTTAATTCCAAGCTAAGCCTTTGTTTAATTAGATTGAGTGATTAGGGTCTAGCTTGTAATGCCATACTCATTTCATTTCCACTATTTTCAACTCAATTCTAGTTTCTACCATTTTGATATTTTTCATTTCCATTCTGCCATCGATTAATTCTCCATTCATTACAATGCTTTTCAAATTCCTAGTAATTCTATTTCATCCCAAAATAGCCAAAAATTTTAGTTGGGTCACTTAATTTTAAGGTTAGTATATTAGATGAAAACCACACTCAATACCCACAATAAATGGTCTCACTCATTAAAACATATGTGTGTTTAAGAATATAATATGTATTTTTATACATTATAATATATTCTCAAAAGGTGATCATAATAATTTGAAAAAGAAAAAAGAACAAATTGAAGCCATAGTGAAGTTTTTTTTTTTTTTTGGTTCGTATATATATGGTTGATCATTTTGAGCTGTATCCTATCTTTATATCTTTATATTATTATTTAAAGTTTTATGTGAGATTCTTTGATATATAATTTGAATAGGAAGATTGTTGAAAAGCTCTTCACACATGTTTTTCTCTGTCTTCCTTCACATTTTGGCAATCAAACTTTGTGTACAAATTAAAGCATATGCTTATCATTTTTTCATGATTTTTTCTAAATTGATATAATTCAAGAAGAGAACTAAGGTAAATTAATGATTTTTCAAGTTTAGATACAATCACATTTTAATCTCTGGTTAAGTTTCTCGTTTTTAATTTAATTACGAAGAAGAATGATAATTTTTTCTAATTGAAATGAGAAAAGAATTAAAGCATATTAATTAATAGACATGGACCGATCATATAATAAAGAAGTTTTCAACACTAATGTCCTCTCCTTAGTTTTAAACTTTTAGTATTGGAGTGTTTCAAAATATATATTTATGAATTTTAATTTGTTATATTGGTTAGAGATTAGAGTTGTTATACTCACACTAACTCTCTCTTTTTATATATATATATATTCTCGGTTAGAAAAAAATAGGATAATAGTAATTAGATAGCCATTTTAGGAATAATAATTAAGAATATAGCAACATTTAATTTTTTTTGCAAATATAGCAAAATTATCGTCGATATAGGCTTGTATCACTAATAAACTCGTATGGTCTATCAGTGATTGACCAATATTTACAACATGGTCTATCGATGATAGACTTCTATAATCTATAGAATTTGACAAATTTTGCTATATTTGCAAATTTTTTAAAATGTTGCTATATACTTAATTATTTTGAATCTAATTCCTAAATTTGCAACTATCCTACAAAAAAAAAAATATATAGTCACAAAGAGAGCAGGTTAATAGTAATATAACTTTCTATTTTAAGGATGAAAAGGTCGATTGAATTCCTAACCATTCATTAATGTACTAACAAAAATATCATTACTGTGCACTCACAAATTCATTTGAAGTTCAAAAAATATATAAATAAATGAAATTTAAAGATATTCATATAAAGTTGAGATTCAGATCAATAAACGTGAGGAATATTAATTAAAATACACAAATTAAATGGAGGAATATCTTCTGTTATTCCACAAAAATATGTGAATAAACATTAGAATTAAATAGAAGAATTTAATAATTGGATCTGGAGGGTGGTAATGTCCAAATACTCCATTGATAGTCTGAACATAATATAACTTAAATACAATAGAATACATCACATCTTGCTTGAACAAATATAAACTGTTAAATAATATACATCTAATAGAAGGAAATTAAAATTAAAACACACATACATACATATATGAGATGATAGAAGTGACGGATGACGAAGAATTACTGCTTTCTACGATATAACGTCTATCACAGCTGAAATCTATGGAATGATATTTCTAATGAGAGCACCCTCTTTCTTCCCTTTTCTCCATTGTGTGGTTGAAGAGGGTAAGGATACATATTTCTTCGAAGACCTGTTGGTGGGGGGAATAGTCCTCTTGGTTCCCTTGTTCCCCCACCTGTTACATTTATACTCCAAAAATCCCTCTTGTTTCTAATCTCTTGATTTGGTTAGGAAGCTTGTTTTCCTTTTCCTTTGGGTTTAGTCGCCATCTAGCAGACAAAGGCCATACAATTGGGCGGCACCAAAGATATGATCAGGGAGTTTCTTCTTCATCAACCCCACCGTGAGAAGGATTGTTCCTCGTGGTTGACATGGGAGCGGGCTATGATCATGTGGAATCTTCTGGGGAAATGAACAATACTGCAAAGTTTAATGAGTTGGATAGGGAGCCTAGTCATTTTTGTTTTTAAAAATTATTCTATAGGCATTATTTTTCTCGATTGACACCCTCGTAATGTTTTTATCTCTTTGGGTTTTCTGCATGCCTTTCTATTCTTTCATGTATTTTTTCTCAATAAAAATAGTTAATTTAATTTAAATAATCAAATTACACAGATGGATAGCTGCAAAAAAATTTCACCAACTTCTTCCTGCGAACTGTTCCTAAGTTAGAATCATAGGTTACAACTTAATTCCCCCAACCCTACCCTCATCTTCTATATTCACTGTAAGAACTCTTCACTCTATAACTTATGCCACATTATAATATGAAAAAAGAATCTCTTTAGCGTCTAGAAGCATAAATTAGGTTAAGTTTGAAGTATTCCTGTGCAGAACAATGTTGCAAAGACATCTCAAATAATTCCCCCAATGTCTTACATAAGGCTCAGTGACATGAATTCCAGTCATCCTAGTGATTGCTAATACTACCATTTAAAGGCATGACCTTATATCGGAGCATGAAATACAATAATGAATAAAAGAGTACGTATAGCCCACTGTAACATGCTATCGAGGGAAGAAATTAAAGCTGCCATCAAAGCCATCGGCATCGTGAACGACAGGTGCAGCAGCGGCGGCGGAATCTTCCTGGGGCCTATGGTTGATAAGGAGAGATCGCCCTCTTTTTTTGCAGAAGACCAGATTAAATCTTCTTTGCATCTGCAATCACCAATGTCAGAGAGAACAATAAACAGAGCCCAACAACTAGCGAACGCCTCATAGTGTGTTTTCTCTACCGGAGTTTGATGGGTTGAGTAGTTTTGTTTTTCCCAGCTGAAATTCGAAAGAAAAGAAGCAGTTAATGGAAAATTGGGGCAGTGGGTAGGATGGGAAATGCCGGTGGGAGCGATCCGAGAGAGATTGAAGGTGGGGAAGATGAGGAGAGTCAAGAGACAGTGAGAATGACTTTCCCTTCAATTTTTAACATAAAAATCAAACCATTTGAAAAATGAACGTTATAAATAACTTTGAGTTAAAACAAGTACTACACTTAAAGGTACCTGTCAAATGTTTACTGCACTAAACTGAGGCAAATCACAACCAAAAAAAAGAAAAAAAAAACTCTTATTCCTATAACATTTGAACATTATATCTTTCAATCAACTCGAGAGTTGGATTTAAATTTTGCTAAATTAGTTTTTTTTGCAATTAGCATTGTACAATATTTGCTAATCATTTTGATTTGATTGATACATTTTTTATTAATCTATTTTTAAAAAGTTGTACTTAGACGTATCTCCACCGTTACCCATCTCTATCATATTCTTCAAAAATAAGAAACTAATTTGGCACAAAAAAATTGAAATTGGACAATTTATTAAAATACATACAAATAGCGATGTGCTTGAAAATGTGCTTTTAGGTGTTTTTCATTTTTAAATGCCGTGACTTTTCTTATGGTGATTAACTTTTGAAGAGCTCAAAAGAATCCATGAAGTTTAGATTAAATCGATAATTAAGGTGTATATCATTTCAAATTCAGAATATATATAGATATATATAAATACAATCATACAAACAAACAAAAACCCAAAACAAAGCTTTATAAAGACATACCATCCATGCATACATGTCTAAATTAAATTTATTACACAATCGAACGCTCATATACCATCACACAAAGAAAATACTCAGAATAAGAATAGTATAATAAAATCGCGTGACAACTTATAATTCAGCAACAATAATAACTTTATGATAATACTTTTTGATCCCCTTTTACTTTTTCTTTGTGTGGAAGTCAACAATTTGATAGACGACTTGAACAATAAGAATAGCGAAACCGAAATTTGTAGTAAGGAAAGAGATAGTAGCCCATGAGCTTTGAAAGTAAGTGTGTTTATAATGAGCAGACCATTTATTCCATGGTTTCTCACAATGTTTATTCACTTCACGAAGTACTTTTGCCATATTGCTGTCCAAATCCATAGCCACTCCTTTTCCAAGCACACTAAACAATTTCGCAGCGTCTTCATCACTCCCAAGTGCATTGGCTATTATATTATGCTTCGACAATAGCTCGACATCTTTATCTATGTCGATCAAATTATTCATCAACGCTATAAAGGATGTCACTTGACTTCCAATGACACCACTACCAGCATGGAGTTTCTCAAATGCCATCACATTTAGTAACATTGTTTCGGTATTATCATCTACAATTAGATGTGGCAGTTTCAACACACCTTTTTCAAAACCCACGTTTACAAGACTTTTATTTTCGCTTTTTCGAAATCTTATTTGGGCTTCGTAAAGTAGTGTTGCTTGTGGAATGATTTGACTCCGTATCAAAGATTCACTGTCGTCATTTTTGCCGTTGCCATTTTGGGAAAGTCGTTCTGTAAGAGCTGGAAGCAATAATGACGCTCTATACATCTCTAAAATGTGCTCCCTTCCCATTATTGTTAGGTCATCTTCTACGACAAACAATAAGTCGTTTATAAGTGAAGCTAAAGGTTTATTTTGATCCTGTAATTATTAGATCAAGAAGAGATGTTCATCCATTGTAGAGTAATAATTTGATGAAATCGATGTTGAGGATCCTACATTTGAAAACCCTCTCGTATTTATAATTAAGACAGATGAATTAATTTCTGTTGTTGTTAATTGATTAACATGATGTTTATTTAATATGGTATATTAGCGAGTTCTAAACCACAAACAATATATCCAATCAAATGTGTAGCAAAAAGACATCCTAATTGGTGAATGGTATGGTTATCCAACTTGTCAAGCTAATTTTTCCTTTTGAGTTAGTTTAAGAATATGATTGATCATCCTTGAGTGCTCTCGAGATTTAATAAAATTCATTTGTTTTTTTTAAATGTCTAGTAAGTCTTCAAACTTTCAATTTTATATGTTAACAAGTTCTACGACTTGAGAAATAATGTTTTCTAATAAATCTTCAAACTTTAAAAAATTCCAATACAATCTCTAAATTTTCAATTTCAATTATGGTTAGAAAATCCTCAATTATTTATGTATATATAAAAATTGTGCTATAAAACTACACAAGTTTTAATCTTGTTTCTAGTAAAATCGTAAATTTAAAAAAATGTCCAACTTAAGGACTTAATGAAAAAGTTGATTTTAAAGTTTTAGAGTAACAAAATCAAACATAAATGATACAAAATAAAGACAACTACAAATATAGGGGCACTATTCAAAAAAGAAAAATAGTAATAGATGAGATTTGAACCGAAGACCTCGATGTTTTAAAGGGGTACATCCATTATACCAAAGGGTATTATTTAACATATATTATAATTTAACACTTCAAAATTAACATTAAAATATAAAAAACGAAAATATGAGAGGGGGCACGTGCCCCTGGCT